>LKNJ01003026.1:0-68518 GCA_002120245.1 Maccullochella peelii | reverse complement strand
CTGTGGCTGATACACCTTTGTTGTTGGAGACCTTAAAAGAGTTAAGGAATGTCGAAAGGCTCGAAACAACAACTTGTTTGAATGATGCTGAAAAAACCAACATTATCTTCTTCTGTTATATTTCCGGCAGGTTAGACGCTTCACAGCGGATGGAACCACTGTGCGCATGTCAAGAGAGTTCCGTTCTGATTAAGAGCTTTGGGGCATGTAAATGCACATCTTATCGGATCCCTTTTATTTAGTGTCCATGTAAACAGTTAAGTTGGAATCTCTAATCAGAATGATTTTAATCAGGTTGAAAAAATATTGTCCATGTAACTGGAGCAATTGATAATGAGATGAGATGGATCAGTCTGATTCAGCTCATTAAGACTGATTGATCACATCGCAAGTTGTCTTGGCAGTAATAATGAACATCACAATGAAAAAATTAGTTTATTCAAGTTGGGAAAAGTAGAGACAAACGGCCTAATCAGTCACAATCAGGTGTTGATGTGTGAGGAAAAACTCCCCACTGCACTGCAGGTCAGACACCAGGCTGAAGTTAAGACTGATAATCACCAGTTGGTAATTTGTTTTACCCAATAGAGTCTGCATCGAGTTGTTAGTTTAAGTTTATTTAAAGTTCGTATTAACCAGTTGGACTATCTTAAATGGCTGTGATCCACGTGGGGATATGCTTGTATAAGTTCCAAGGCCTTTTGTCTTAGAAAATACCTAATAATAAATGCATTTTTTTTAGTCTTTCACCACACTCACCCATACAACTGGATAATACTAGCTTGACATAGTATTTAATATTTCCACTTTTAATGTCTACATTAGTTATGTCCAGAGGTGATCCATTTTTTTAAATGGCTGGCTATCCAATATTAATTTATTTGTTTACTATGGGTATGCCATCTGTGAAAAATGCGTCATTGCACTCCAGTAAAACTCTTTTGAACAGCACAGGGTTGTGCTCCTCTAAACCACAGATCAAACAAGAGCCAGCTGTTTGAATGAATATTTGGATTTTGATATAATACCAAATGTTATTGGACATTATTAAAAATATTATAGGACACTTTAAAAGGAAGGCTATGATGTACGCTAAATTGTATAAATACAGGGCTATTGAGCTGTCAAGCACATCAAAATGACTCATTTTAATGTAGGCTCACTGTGGACAAGTATGCACTGAACATCTGTATTATATAGGAAGAAATAAACAAAAATATAATAAAAATACATTTTGATAAATTGGACTCTGTATCACCAGATCACTCAATATTTAAGGAACCAGGTTGAAATCTAGGGCAAGCAATTTATAAATCTGCTTTTCTCTTCTTCTGCAGAGGAAATGGTGCACACAAGAATACAGTGAGCATGTTTCAGCCCAAAGGGACTCCTTTAGATTTTGATCATCTCTCTCCCTTCCTTGTGTATGTGTCCCAGCTGCATCAAATATGTCAGGAATCCTCAGCCGCCTCTTCCCAAGGCCTAGGTGTCATGCCACTGTTAACGAGAAAAATAGCACTTTTCCTACTGTGTTTGAGTATCTTTCTCTCTTTCACACCTTCTTTCTATCGTTATCTCTCACCACTCTGTTAACGCCCACATTAGAGACAGTTAACTTTGTTGTCCCTTTGTTACTGGTGGTTCGTAAACCTGTGGGCAATGCTAAATAATGCACCAGAAAATAACAGCACTGTGGTTTGTGTCAGTCTAAAGATGCAGTTAATTTTCAATAGAAATTCTCACTGTACATTGTAAGAGCCAGACACTGTTCTTTATCCCTGTATCACTCATTCAAACACAGTTTCAGCTTGTGAATGGAAATGGGTTTTTGTCATTCATATCCCAGTTCATATCTTTTACACACAAGAAGAAGCATGAGAGGCTGCTGAACACCCTTGAGATGGAGGGGGTTTATTACTCATGTCTATATAATTTGTCATTTTCTGTCTAAAAGTAGTCTAAAGACAACTGCACTTGCTGTTTGTCTTGCAGATGTTTTATCACTTATCCAACAAGCTTTACACGTCTTGGACTAAGTTCCCATCACTATCGTTTTGGTCAGTGCTGGAAACTATTGGTTATACTAAGAGCAATTGCATTTTAACACACATCAAATTTCTACAAGGCCTATTATCCTATTAGCCACATGCAAAAGTAAAGATTTGAGTACTTATGATACTATTTAACTGCTCAGTATCAGCCTACAATATATCAAACATCTCACTACTTATCTGATATTATGCAAATAATCGTTACATGATTACTCTGGACACGTCTTCAATAATGTCAGAAAAGATTATGCTAAATATTTTCAAGATGCCATGACATTTGAAGATTTTTTTTTTTAAAGATAAAACACTCCTGACACTGTTATCAGAAGACTCCAGCACCCCCTCTTCCCTTGGTTGTGTATCTCATCTCATTCTTGTACAGTCTCTTTACTCTTGCTCTACTCTCATCTTCTGCTTGACTGCACACCATTTAGTGGATGCGCATTTGGCCATAGCACAGCTTTTTGACCCATTTCTGCGTTTATGACAGGACAACAGAACAACTCGTGCAGTGTGGGTTTGGGCCCTATGATGTTGTTTTTTAGAGCTGTAGAATCTTCGTTCAATAATGCGTTCAGATTGGGCTGGAAAAATGTAACATAATAAAGTGAGTGCTCTGCATATGTGACACCAGTAACAGGATGTAAGCATCACATTATACTGTTGTACAGTCTGACGTCATGTAGGCCATGAATGACTAGCAGACCTGCTGACCCACATCCACACTGATACGTTAACACAAAGGTAGCCAGGGAGACGTGCATTCAAGCCAGTTAGCTTCCTTCAATTGCCAACTGACTTACATTCAAAAGGACATGCAATGTACTTACTTTGGCTGGAAAAGCTTAATATTGAGCCAGTATGAATATCACAGTTAAGGCAATGAGGCTGTTCCTGGGACAGTGGCCAGCACTGGGTGAACTAAGTAATTCTCCAACCCAAACCCTGATTGAAGGCCCTTATGTGATTTGACCTTGGATAGTTGTAGTCCAGGTTACTTTGTTCTTGTTGTTAGCAGGCTTTTCTTCACTTTCATTAGTCAAGAAAAGGCTGTTGTTTCCACACACACACACACACACACACACACACACACACACACACACACAAACCACCTGTACGCTGACCATTTTTGGCTGTGTTTAATGTATTTAGAAAGGCATTTCCTCTGAGGAACAAACCAAGAAGACTTTGTCCACAGTCCCACTGCTATTTCACAGGCCAACACCCATCACTCACTGCACTCATTCAGTAGCAGCAGCCAGAGTTTGTGAGAAAAATGTCTCACTCGTAGAGAAGTGACCATCACAGTTCATCTATGTGTATTGCTTGTCCTCACACAAATACAGAGGATACATTCTGAAAGCCATTATCGCCACACATTCTCAGAGCTCAGTTACCAGAAATCTCCAAAGGAACATAACTGAGTCAGGTTGGTCACCGATTCAAAGGCTTTCCCACATAGATTAATCCCGGTTGTAGGTGGAAGTAAACAAGCCAAGATAACTGTGGTGGCCTCTCACTTGTATACCCATGCAATAGCTGCATTGCAGGGATAGACGCTAATATTTTTAAGCAGTGGCCCCATGGGCCACCAAGCCCCTACATTTAGTGGCCCAAATGTAAAGTTATGTAAACACAATACAGAAAATGCAATTTAAGGTAGTATTTGGTGGCCACAAAGTACCTTTTTGTGACCATGGCTAATGTATAAAAAGTATGTGTACGTGCTTTTGCCAAGAAAGCTGTTGCATTTAATGGTCTGCCTCCTCGAGAATTTAACTCGGTAAATAATTAGCCTGTAAATGAACCCTTCAAAGAATGCAGCAATAGGAACTGGCAGTTGGAGATGGGCCATATTATGCACATTCTTGTTGTGCTGATTTCCAATGAGTCTTTCACAGAACAGTGCAGTGACCAAACAACAATTAAGCCATCTTCAGTGGTTGCTGTGTGATTGGGGCAGAAAAGCTGCCGCCATTGGACTCTTTTTCAAATAGTATCGGACAGCTGTTCAGCCTGTCTTTACAGTGTGTTGCTTAGCAAAGATCTCAATGTGACTTATTTTGTTTAATTGAAGGAGAGTAGCTTATAGGCTGTAATGTTTCAGTAAAATTACCTCTTCACGTTAAAGACCGCGAATGTCATGTCGTGCACTGTAACATTAAATGGGTCACTGTTTAAATCATTGCACCAACTGGCTATAGTAGTGTAATTGGGAGTAATTGTCCAAGATAACTAATGTTAGCCGCCAGAGTGTCGGCTGTCATTTGTAGTCTAAATGAAGCAACTCCCTGCTCTCCAATGAATGCTGTGCACATTCAGATGCTTCATTAAGTTTTTTATGTTGCTGGTCTTTGAAGCAACTATCTCCACGAATGTATACATAGCTGAGGGAACATGTTTTCACTAAGGGGTGCAGATGTGCCCATACACTAGCTAAATGGGCAGTTTTTGATATATGTCCAAAAATTTAGCCTATTTTTTTCAACCCTACAATGACAAAATAATTTGTTGCACTGTAGATTTTGACAAAATAATGGCTTAGTAATGGACTTTACTGTTTTGTGCTTTGTTGAGCTGTTTTCACAGTACCACATTCATTTAAAAATGGTTTTAAATGAATAGGAAATGTCAAAAATGCCTAAAACTGTAATTTTGTGTTGCTTTTCCTCCACTGAAGACCACAATAACAATAATTTAAGTAACACTATGTTGTCCGGTATCTTAAAGATAATGGGGCAAAATCCCAAACATAATGTTTAGTGCGTTTAGGAATGATTCAAGTGATACTGATGTGGCTGGCCTGCGTTCCTCAGGCAGGGTGTGTTTGTGTGGTTGCTGAAAGTCCCTCTGCTCCACATCCAGTCATCTGGAATATGAGGACTTCCCTGTGTGTTGCTTTAACGCAACGGAGTATGATCCTGTTTACTACAACAGATCATATCTCTTCCTGTGGTTACATGGACAGACAGTTCCAAATTACAGTCTGTGGCTGTGGCTGAGTGGTTTAATTGTGTATTGCTCAGTTTGTGTTGTGTTTTGTTTTCTGCGCTTACAGGGTTTTCCCTAAGTTTTTAGAGGACTTGGAAGGTTTTTGACTTCAAACTATGCAATTTCACATCATTTTGGACCATTATTATTACTATAGATGACGCCCAAAAACCTTAAAAACATAACTTGCTTTAGTTAAAAAATGATTTTATTTGCACATATCACAACAATTAGTCTAATTATTTTAACATCTAATTATTTTTTAAAAAGGAGCTTGCTAATAATAATAATAATAATAATAATAATAATAATAATAATAATAATAATAATAATAATAATAATCTCTGCTCTAGCACACCTGGACCAGCTGATGCTCAAACGCTGATCAAACAGTAAGGGCTGGTGAGTTGCATTAGGTGCATCAGGTGTGTTCAAAACATAATGCGAGTGTGTACTAGCTACTATTGTTGTTCTCTCTCTCTCTCGTAAATAGTGGGAATTATTGGGTCTCTGTAAATATAAAGAGTCGGTCTAGACCTGCTCTATATGAATAAGTGCCCTGAGATAACTTTGTTATGATTTGGCGCTATATAAATAAAATTGATTTGAATTATTGTTACCAATTGTCATTGCTGGATGAGAACGGCACATACAGTAGATGGGCTACTGCGAAAACACTCGCATGTTATGGATTCACAGTATATAGAAAATTAACATTTATAATAGGCATTGTACTTAAGCGACAGTCGTCTCGTATTCGTTAACTACCTAGCTATTTGGCACTCAATTAGTGTGATGAACGTTGTTTTATCAGCGCTTATCATCACGCAGAATGCTGGGAAAATGCTTTGCTTACGTCAGTTTGCAGGCTAGATAGCTAAGTAGCTGCTCAGCTGCAGCACATTAAACAGCATGTAAACGTACCTGCATATGTCACTTGGGTCCGGTCAGATGTTGGTGTGGTCCTTAAGGCCTTTACACACCGGAGACGTAACGAATAAACGACACGAAAATGCGAAATACTCACCTGCGAATATTTACTCTACTACATCCAAAAGTAATCTAATCTACTCACTATCCTGCATCCGGCGGTGCTGCTCCACACGTCCTTGAGTTCATTGTCTTTATAATTTTTGTGTTTGTGATTTTTCTGTTCCGCACAATGTGATTGGTTGATACCTTTATTCGCCGCGCAAAAGCTCAGGAAAATCCACCTCGTTCCGATAAAACATTACGCAGCGAAAAGCAAAAATATTCGCGTTCTGTGTGAAAGCACTCTCATGACAAAAACAACAGTTCGGAAAAATATATTGGCATATAGTGAACAAAACACCTCCGGTGTGTAATGGCCTTTACTCTTCACTATCATTAACAACATGCTGACGTGTAGGCTGCAGCACAACTTTCTCTCTCCTTCTCTACAGCAGCCTGCCAGCTGCTGTCAATCAAACACCGACCCCGGCATGCCCCTCCAGCCGGCTGAGACGAAATGCGTCTGATATTTCGCCAAAGACCTTTTTTATTTACTATCAACGATACAATTTAAAAAACACTGACATTATTTTTGAGTATTTTAAGTAGCCTAAATGTGGGTTAACAAGTGAAGCCAGATACAAACAAACAGTGTAAAGCTCTTTTTAAATTAGCTGAATCGATTGCATTCATTTTGGATTTGGACTTTTTTTTAAGTGTAACTGCCAGAAGTGGAGACTTGGCAGCTGTTTTGCTGCAGGTTTGTCGACACTTCTGTAGTTCTTTTCATCAAGTGTGATATCATCGCGGTCAGAAATCAAAATGTCAGATATTTCAGACTCAGAAGTACCACTAGGAGGCTGATGTGAACAGATTTTCTCACTCAGTTACTTGTAATTATGGTGTAAATGAAATGACATGAACTTGACATTATGCAGGAATTTACTGCAAGAACGGGTTAGCAGCCTACTCTCGTGACATCAATTTGATATGGCATTATGGTCATCAGTATCTGCCCTAAAAAGCCTGATTGGAGCGTCCCTAGATTTCATCAACATTCTATAAAATAAGGCACCCCTTGCTTTGACAAATATATAGTGTTTGACCTAGGCCTGGGCGATAAAACGATGTACCAGCGATAGACACTTAATCAATAGCAATACAAAAATTGTTTGACTTAAAGCATTAAATGCAATCCACCATGAAGGCACATAACGAATACACCCTGGCCTATCAGATCCCTTGATATGATAGGCTTAATGGAGCTGCTATGAGTGACACGCAAACAGCCAATCATTTAAGAGGTGTGTTGTTCGGTTGCACAATCGACATGTGACACAAAAACAGCGTGGCGTGAGAACATTTTTCATATGCTATATATCGCCCAGCCCTAATTTGACCCTCTTACCACTTACTGCAGACAACCCTGTTTGTTTTTTTCCAGTCAGCAGTAAGACAGTGGGGCAGGCACTCCACCCCACTTTCTCCCTCCCCTCGAACCGCTGCTCCTCTTGCCCTCTTTTCAAAGTCTTAAGTGTGTTTGATGTAGAGGGGTAGGCTGGTCTGAGATCACTTGTCAGGGCCACACACACATGCACACACAATGCTGAATCACTGCCCGTGTGTGTGTTAGAGAAAGTTTGCAGTATACCCTTCATGTCTTTTGTTTTGGCTGTGCTTGGTGTGGAGCCACTCATGAGTCAAGGAGCCATGTTTTAAAGGGCCACACCACGTAGTAAAATACCTCAGTACCAGTTAGTCCTCTGCAACCTGCTTATTTTTAGAGGCTGCTCAACCTGCTGCACTGGAAGCAGTCAGGCAGCCCGTCGATGTCCCTCGCCACAGTTTGTTGTTCTCTTTGTGATCACAAATGTATTTCAGCCAATCGGAAGATTACACACATCGTATACATGGATACTTAAATACTTGTTTGCGTGATCTGCATCTGTAGGCTGTATGTTTTTCTATGTAGAAGTGTTGTTTTGGCTGTTATATTGGCAGGATATATTTCCAGCTGTTTCACAAACAGCCAGAAAACCAAAAAACAGAAGTTAGGTATGCGTGATTATGACAAATATAATACCACTATTTTGCAAAACATTGTAATCCCAATTTAAGATGATCAATCAAGAAGAGTTTCCTCAGTTTCAGGAAGCGATTATTTTATTGCAGCTTTGTACCTCAGCAACATTTTAAATGCAGTATCTTGCAAAGCAGCAGCACATTCAAAGTCTTTAAACACTCACTTTTTTTGTAGCTCAAACTGTAGTTTCACAATCAAGAAGGGTTTTTGTATTTAATGTTGAACCAGTATTGTTGTTCTCATGTTTTTCTAAAGGTATCTTTGGTCTCATGGTGCATGTTACCCATGGTGCCTTATTGGCCAGGCATAATTACTGTACTCTGTATACTCAACTGTATACACTTTAACTGTAATTGAAAATCGGAAACATATTGATGCCAAATGACCATTTTAACCATGTAAACGTAAAATTGTAATATATCTAAAATAAATTTGTGTTGGCCTTGCATGAGACGAAAGTAATTCCATGACTAGAATACCTCACCTTAGTATGAGATAAGATGCAGCTGTCTGAAGTGTAGTTCATTC
Source organism: Maccullochella peelii (assembly GCA_002120245.1). Lineage (NCBI taxonomy): Eukaryota > Metazoa > Chordata > Actinopteri > Centrarchiformes > Percichthyidae > Maccullochella > Maccullochella peelii. The sequence goes on along the minus strand of LKNJ01003026.1, from coordinate 59,893 downwards.
AATTAATTTCTTAATTCCGTCTCTTATTCCCTAATTGTTTCCTGTCTGTTTTCTAGACACACTACAGGGTCCTCTTGTTCTGTTGTTTAGGATGGTAATAGAAAAAATGCAAACATACCAATCCTGAAGATTGTTTTTTTGGGACCATTTTTTTCTGTTGATTGCTATTTTACATTTGAGGTAATTTGTATAGTTGACATGTAAGTAACTTTTAACCGTACGGTGAACGGGCAGATTTTAGACTGTGAACGAAGACATTCATTCTCAGAGCTGAGTCCATAGATTTTCTTTCGTCATTAGCACTGCTGTATTTAGTCTAGGTTTGTAAGATTTGATCTGTGGTCATTGTGATGATTTCTATGTGCTTCTTGCCACAGAAACTAAACAGAGTGATGTATCTTTTACTTTTTTTTTGTAAGCATTTGTGCCTGATTTGGGGAGATTTACCATTCCTTCCTCGTTCCTTGTTCCTTCAGAACATTTGTCTGGATGCCACGTGACTGAACGGTTGGTGCCTTTAACAACCAATGACATTTAACCAGACGCACAAATAACCATCATATGCAGAGTCCAGTCCAAAAGTTCCCTTTCTTTCTGTTTGATTATTGTGACTATTGCAGGCTATTACTATTGAATAACTCTTTTCAATAGTAATACAGTTTTCCATACAAACTGCTGTTCCTGCCAGAAATCCAAAAGTTGTTAGTAGTTGTCAAGAGTACTAACCACCATTATGTTTTGTCACTCAACAATAGAAGTATTTTAAGAAGTCATTTTGATATTTTGTTAATTTCTGTGTATTATTGTTCCTCTTATCACTCCATTCAAATCCTTTCTTTCCCTGAACTTATCCCTCATCTTATCGCTCTTACCCATATGCCCTTCCTGCAACTGTCTTTTCCTTCTTTTTACTCTTCCGTGTTTTTCTCTCACCTCCTGTTGCCTCTTTCCCCCTTCTATTGGCTTCCTCTCTGTCGTACACCATTCTTCCCCGTTTCTTTTCTTTCCGTGTCTATTTCCTCCCTCTTCCTGTCTCGAGTAGAGGTTGTGGTGGAGTATGAATATGACGCGCTCCATGATGACGAGCTGACCCTGCGACCCGGCAACATCATCAAGAACGTGCGGTATATAGAGGAGGATGGCTGGATGGAGGGAGACCTCAACGGGAAAAGGGGCCTTTTCCCTGACAACTTTGTTAAGGTGAGAGGAATACAGTTTAGTTTATGTTCATATTAGAATATTGCTCTTTTGTTATGCCACTTACTTCATCATATTAACTCTGAGTTATAATAGAGTTTGCTTGTTTACACTGTAGAGCTGACTGTGCACTTCTTCTGAGGTTTCAAATGCCTTTGTGTGTGGTAGTTCCATTAGAGATAATCCAGTTGAAGCTGCGAGCATTATCAGACCATAGCAGTCTGCTGAGAGTGTTGGTCACAGGCTACAACAGATGTGGTCACTGATTTCTTAGAGATGCACCCATGTCTGGGAATGCTGTATGCTTGCAGACATTTCTTTGTTGAATCATGTGAATGTTTTTTTTTTTTTGCAGATAAACCGATAAAATGAGCAGGTGTTATGATGTTACATTATGAGGATGACTCAATTTTTCTAGATTTTCCATTATGTGATTTTCCTCTACTGCTCTGGTAGGCAAAGTTTGTATGAACACAGAAATCTTGCTGTGGTAAGAACAGCCTTTTATTGGCAGTCTTAGAGTTTGTGCTGTAAATCACTACAAACTGATAAGTGTGTGACATGAAGAGGCTGTTTGATTGGATAAAAGTTGCTAAAAGTTTTAGTTCAGGCTCTATTGATATCAGATTTGATATAAAAACCAAAGACTATTTAAAAGCAGCACTAAATCGAGGTATTTATATACAAGGTACTGATAACACTTGCTGCACTAACTTGATTTAGCTGAGTTTGATGCTGTAAGGAATAACAAATCCTCTTTTTTCCTGCTGTACAGGGTAAAGTTATCAGGAACCTTTGTCTTTTTTGAGGTTGTCAAGGAAAATTAGATTTTAGATCACTACACTGCTACATGATTGTCTTCAACTCATCATGGCTAGAAAAAAAATTCTTGTGATCAACTAGATATTGTCATCACCTATGAGGATTTTTAAGGACAACACATGTTTTACCCCACATTTTCCTAGTCAGAGTAGAGCTGGGCGATATATTGAATTATGTAAGTTAATTCAAATTTTTTTTTTTTACATGATGTGTAAACTGTCTACATTGTGAAAATCAAGTTATTACAACATGCACAAAAAGGTTACTTTCAGTCAAAAAGTAAGAGAGAACTGGCTGCATTAGCTGTCTAGAGTCATGACAATTCTGTGAGCTGTGACGTGAATAAGTGCACTATATGCACCTCCGCTGCAGTTTAAGGAACTGTTGTGACTCCAGGCATGTCCGATGTGGTTAGCTGGCTCATCTAGTAGTGAATTTAACGGTCTCGTATACAAGAGGAACAGACTGATAAAAGACTTTGTTGATGACATATCATGTCTAGTTGTGAGAGGTGAAGCCACGGGAATCGACAGAACAGTGCTCAGATTCTACTTTGTTCTGTCTGTCAATAAATGCCGGGTAGCTAACGTTCGCCAGCCAGCTGTCTCCAGAGAGCAGGCTGATGTCTTGTCAGGAAACTCAAACAGCAGTAGCAGGTGAATTAGTGTGCAGACGTCTCTGCTCTATCTTTAGTGAAACTGATTATTAAAGTGGATGTCTGTGCGCTACTTAGTGGAAGCATCTGACAGTCCATGGGCTAACCTGTCATTTTAAATTGGCCATATCACTCAGCCCTAAGTCAGAGAGAAAACTCTTCTGAGCAATATTCTTTGAAAAGGTTTTATCATTTCATTCAGTTGGTTACCAGAGAAGTGTATGAAATGGCATTTGGTCATCCTCACTTCTCTCTCATCTCTCTCCTGTTTTTCTATATTCCTACGTAGTGAGATAGGTAATCTGCTAAGCAGCCTGGCCCAGTCACTGAGCTTGGATAGTTAATCCTGTAAGGAGTCTGCTAGCTGTTGAACTTTGCCCCTGGCGACATTACCGTCGTGTGAGATGTTGTCTTCTTCCTGCTTCCTTTAATTGGTGTTGAAGCTGAAAGATCGTGGGCACATGAAACATGTCTGGGGGGGAGACGGTAAGGAATTTAAGAATGCTTCATCATGGTTAGTTAGGACTAACATCCATTGTTGGTGATAGAAGTCGACTTTCATAGTATGTATCATTGTCTTCAGATAGATCCACTCATGGTGATTATAAAACCGTAAAACTGCCGAGCTGATATGGAGATCTTCCAGTCTAAGTCCACACATTGAGAGAATAAGTGTCTAGAGATTGATAAGTACTAAAACACTCAATAAAGACTCGCAGCTATTAGCCTCACCTTTTCAGCAAAGAGCATAGTGTTTCATAGAAATGAATTATGCTGTTGTGTTGGCCAAGTTCACAACTTCAACCACAAGACTTGTCAAACATGTCATGGAAGACAATAGAACACACAAAAGCATAGGGAAGAAAGGTGCTATGTTAGCTGAGTATGCTGGAAGAAGAGATAATGCCCATATTTTATGCTCTCAATGTGCAATCTGATCAACACCCTGGATGTGTGAACAGTTTTTAAGCTCTCAGCAGAGGCCCCTTCACACTTCTCAGCAGTGTTAATGAACTATACACAGATATCTGAGTGGGGTGGAAGTCATTCTTGAGTGTTGACATTTATCTTTTCTATTTTCTGTCAGCTCTCAAGTCTGCAGCTGTTAACTTTTAATTAATCGGTCTCTGCCTCTGTTGCAGATTGGGTCTCACAGTTCCTTTCTGTTATTCTGTTGCTTTTCATCTCATCTCTGTCTCAGTGCCTGTCTCACACACACACACACACACACACACACACACACACACATTTTTTTATTTTTATATATTTTTATATTTTTAAAGGCTGGGGACCATCAAATCTCATAATTGAGCAATAATCATGATAATTTCTGATGAAGTGTTGAGATTTAAAAATGAGATGCTGACTTGGTGGGCCTCACCTTTTGACTTCAGTCTGCACTGAGCGACAGACAGGAGTGACCTGTCTGGGGATTGTAGGATATGCTTAGGGTCATACGTCAGTAATGCCACCTGCTTTGTCCTTAAAAGTGTGATCACACACAAATACTGCTCTTGGGTTTCCTGTGACAGGCTTGCTTTGAGAGTCATGACTGCCAATTTAATAAAGAACAAGAGACATAGAGTTGAGAGAACTCTAAAGAATGATTTCTGGTGTGCCTTCATTTTTCAGAAGTCAAAACACAAGGCAGCAGTTTGGGTCTCCTGGTCTTAGTAGAAGGCATATTTGGTAATCGTTTCCATAAAAATTAAAAGGGGGCATTATTTCTATGTTTATATCACCAAGAGAGAAAAGGGACCTAACATTCAACCTTAAGAACCTAAATATCCTGCAGTTAATAACCGCTTTAGAAGATGAGGGATCTCCTGTTCCTTCTGGGAATGATCTGTGAGTTTGGTGATTGATTAAAATAGCATGATTGACTGTGTCAGACACCAGCATTATCTATATGATTGGCCAAAGCCAGGCAGTTCAGCATGGTGAACTTTGGGCGGCAGAGCAAATTCTGCGTGTGTGTGTTTATGTGGGTGGCAACTGCTTCATACCCCTACCGCCATGATCGAAACCACTTCCCCTCTGCTGCCTTCCCCTCATTGAAATGACTGGAGTTACCGCACGGCCCCTTAAGACATTCAATTTGGATTTTCCAGACAAAAGCTATTGTATACGCTAAGCACTTTGACCTCTATCAATGAGTTTTATATTCACCATATAGCCTGGTCATTTGCTGTTGTGTCAAATAGTGTCACATGTACACATTCAGAAGCAGCTGAGTGGTCAAGGCGTCAGTATGCTTCAATCAAAAGCCGCGTTCAGACTGACTTCAGCTCTGTGTGGAAAAAACACAGCATTCTCATCAGCTTGAATAAGGCCAGTCCATCATCGCAGCTGGGGTGCCAATGCAGTGCAAGTGTGAATGTTGTTGTCTGCCTATGTGTGTTTAGCCCTTTTGTAGACTGGTGATCTGTGCAATGTATACTGTACCTCTTACCCAGTGCATGCTGAGATAGGCTCCAGCCCCTTAGGACCCTGCACGGGATGAGTGGCTATAGAAAATGGACTGATGTACACATAATGCACTAGTGTCCCCCATCCGTATCCTCCTGACACTGTTTAGTGAAGGTGTGATGTGGACTTTGTGCTGTTGTCGGGGAGTTCCCCAGCCTGGGAGAATGTGGCAGCTGCTTTACTGCCTGGCTTGTGGTGTGATCGGGATCATTAGCAATAGCTAGATTAAGCATGAGTGGGCTATAACTAGTACAATGCTCCATTGAGCACTGATGCAGGTTGCCATAGTTATGGTTTACTTTGTGTCTCTTTAGCTCACCAGAAAATTGTCACACACATTTCACTTCCCCTTATGTTATGTGAAAATGATAGACCTCGTTGTCCCTTTTCCATCCAACCAATGTCTTGATAATCCGTTTTTGAAAACTCAGCTGCCTACGTCCTGTCTGATATGCAGATGTTTTGTGCACATAACCCTCTGTGTGTAGAATGGAGATGCATTGTGTTTCCCTGACCACAACCAGAAGCGGTCTGGATGACCACACTGTGTGTTTTGCCAGCAGTCCAAAGGGAAACAAAGGGATATTGGTTTGGTTTTTTTTGCCATCCTGTTTCAATCTACTGACACAGTCTTCATATTTCTCACCACCTTAATGGGTTAATTTGGGGTTTTAAGTTTGGGCTTAGAAAATTAGGTTTGTGGTCAGTGGACAGGAAATGAGTCACACCACTGCTGAAAACAGAACATTAAGAAAGCCTTTAACTTTTGCCTGCTCTCAGACAAACTACGTGGATAAATAAATTCACTAGCTGAACACAAATGTTTCAAATTATATTCTAAATTAAAGTTATGCATTCTTTTAAGCCTACATCCTTGTAACAGACCTGCCACTGTTGATCTTGTGTGTATGTCTACTGCTCTAGTGATAACTCTCTGCAGCACAGTGCGTCTTTCTTTTACCTTTACCTCACCGACACATTGTGTCCCACTGTAGCTGTGTTCATTTTCACATTGTTGTATTTTGGTAGATGTGGTATACGTCAATGCATCTCTGAGGAAACAATACCACTGCCTTAACAGTCTGCATACATGCAACATGTCATGTATAAATATGGAAAGAATATTATTGTTTGGTATTGGTAAACATTAGGGATGGGCATTTTAAGTAATTTCCATATTCGAGCAAAAAATACATACACAAAATTCATATGAGTCCGTGGTAAGAGCTGTCCATGAGTCTGTAGTAATAGCTACCTTGTCAGCACTTCGCAGATCAGCCACGCTTTCCTCATACATCTTCTTGATGAACATGAGTATATCTCCAGTCATCCTTTTTCATGACAAGCTGGCTAATCTTCTCTGCCCTGGTGGCATCACAACGGCGTGTGCTAACACTGCTAGCAAATGAGGTGATGAGAGATTGCCTGCTATCTGTCTCCACTGTTTTCTTCCTGTGCTTAATGCACAAATGGTTGATCATCGAAGTAGCTGTTCTATGATATGCAAGTTCAGTGTTGCATAGCATTCTATGCAGATATTCATAGCAGTTACAGTTACTGCGTCCTGTCCAAAAAATGTAAACTTTTAATATAAAACAGGATTAATTTATATTTATTATATATAATCATGCCCATTCCTAGTAAACATACTGTATAAGGAGTATAAGCAGTATCAGTATTCAGCATACCTGTATATGTGAAATAGAATTATGAATGGAAACCACAAAGAAGATGCCTTCAATTTATTGCTGTGTGTCTGGTGTTTTTATAGGAATTGAAGAAGGACTCCAAAGAGGTCAAGGAAACAAAGAATGAGCCAAAAGAGGAGACCTCTCAGCCTGCAAGAAGAGAGAAGAGTGCAGGGACTGTGGCCAACCTGGTTCAGAGGATGAGCATTATCGGCATCCCAACGGGTGGCTTCCAGCCTCAGCCACCAGCAGCTTCAAAGAGTAAGATGTTGCAGTTCTGTGTGTGTGTGTGTGTGTGTTTGGGTGAAATAATACCTGTAAATAATTGTCAAGAGTTTGCTTGGTGTACAGGATGAGTGTAATAGGGCATAGTGAAGTCGTAATTGTTATTGACAGGAACACAAAGGCTTCAAAATACTTACACAGTCTTACTTGCATTGTCTCGCAAATCCCATCCCAACCCCATACTTAATGATGCTCTGAAAATTTGATTGGGAAAGATTCTTTAGCTGTTTTTCTTCCTTTTCTTTCTTTGTTTTTCTTTCCTCGCTTGTTGTCGCTATGGTGTCTTGTAAGCCCATGCGGGCTGGGCATAGTTCTATGCATGACACAATAATAAAAAAATGAATTAATTTATTCCCATTAATGTGGCATCTGGCGGGTTAAAACATAGTTAAAACTTATTTGGAAATATTATTTCACCTGCGTCTGCTGTGTGTGAGCTCAAGTGTCCTTTCATGCATATATATATGTGTGTGTTGCATACCTGCACCGTGTCCAGTCTTGCTGAAAGATCCTATCATGTGTGCGGTTTTACCTTTGTCTTTTCCCACCTACTGTTACTATGTTTCTATTCTTACGGAACTGTAAGCTGTAAACACACAAGCTAAGAGTAAAATAGTTCAAACCTGCTAATGATGATGTTTCCTGCCTTTTGCGTCACCACTTTTATGCAATTCAGCATATAATATGGTCAGTGGAAGATCAAACAGTTGTGTGTCGAGATATTCTGAGACAAGGCTAACACACACATTAACACAGACACTTGCACCTGTTGGCAAGTCTTAGTTTAAACAAGCCTGTTATGCTGTAAACTTTAAAGTATAACTGACTAGGCTTTTGCCACCTGACGATCATCTACTATTAAGGTTTGAAAAGATGATTGCTGATTGCCCTACCGAATTTAAGTCGATTCATTTATTTATTGGGCGGTGGTGTAAAATGTATGAATAGTCCATTAGTAACTTCCTAAATATGTGTTTTACATTCAGATCTAGAATAGAATATAAAAGCCTACAATATAAAACAGCCTAAGCTCCGTTTTCTGTATGTCGGTGACATTTGACGAGGGCTCCTCCAGCAGCACCAGCCGTCTCTCTGCACTGTCTGCTCTCTACTCTGCAAACTGCGGTCAAGTCAAGGAACATGATGTTAATAAGCATGACAAATTCTGGTTCTTGATTTAGTGTTGTTTTTGTACAGTAGGAGGAAGTGGAGACGCGTCGTCCATCTTTATATACAGTCTATAGTGTGCATCATAAGAACTTTTTATACCCTGGGCCCCAGGCTGGTGCAGACTTTCCTCAGTCTGGACTTGAAACTCTGGTCTCGAGTGTAGCAAACTCTTTGTCTTACATTGTCTTACACTCAGACTGATACACATTCTTGTAAACACTATTTCTACTTTGGTTGTTACATTTTCTCTGTGCAGCTCTGCTTGTTCAGCAGGGCGTGTCTGCAGGATCACCTTGCAGAACAGTCCTCGAGTTCCTTGTGGGGTGGGGTTCTTGATTGGCTTCCCACTTCCTGGATTTTTTTTAGCTTTATCACCTTTATTCTCCCCCCCCATTTGATAAAAACAAAGACAGAAACTGGCACAAGCTCACATGAACATGTGAGGCCACACAGCTGGTTGGTTGACTAACTGGAGTTTTCTGACTTTCTGTCTTTCACAGAGCCTAAGAAGAGACAGTGCAAGGTGCTGTTTGAGTATCAGCCACTGAACGAAGATGAGCTGGAGCTGAAAGTCGGAGAGATCATAGACATCCTTGAAGAGGTACTTTTACTGACTTGATTGTAAATGTCCAATATATCTAACCAAGTCACATTAAGTGCACCTTCTGGTATAACTGTTTTCTTTTGGAAAGGTTGAGAAAAGCAAGTGGGAATGCAATTTCCTGGGATATCCACAATGGCCACGGCCTTTTTAATTTCTGTCCTTTAGTGTTTAGAATGAACAAGCAACAGGTTTCAGTATTTGGTGAATATTGTGTTTGAGACATGCTGGTATAGGTGTAACATTACAACCATTTAATGTATTTAACCACTGAAGATACACCAACTGATCCACCAGATTTTTTACATTTAAAAAAGTACAGAAAAAAAGACATTTCCACGTCAGATGGTTTAGTGAATATCTTGTCTGTGCAGGTTGAAGAGGGCTGGTGGAGCGGCAGCTTGAACGGCAAGTCAGGACTGTTTCCGTCCAACTTTGTCAAAGAGCTGGATGCCACAGGAGAGGACGGAGAGTCCAACGACACCGCGGCAGATGAGACCGGTGAGAAGGAAGCCTCAAACAAGCAGGGCCAGGGCCTCATTAATGTGAAGTGTACAGCTTAGGTGGAAAAACACTAGAGAAGGTGTATTGGCATTTCATGTTTGGTTAGACACGATATCAAAACCAAGCTCAAGGCAGGTTCATTTGCTGCAGTTCAGCAGAGTGATTGTTTTTCTTGTTCTTCTTCAAATGTGGCTGTCAATGTGTGTAGAGCGCCTTCAAAATTCACTTCACGTTCGGCACACGGAACAATGCCGATAAATTCCGCATGCTTTTACTTGTTCAACTGCTTACATCATTTGAAATCAATAACTAAAACAGAGATGATTACTTTCTCTTATATCCCATTTAGACATTTATTCTCTGGTTTAGACATTGGAGGATTGCGACCAGTTTTTCATGTTGTTCTTTTTGCATTATGGCCGTTGAGCCATTGTCAGTAAAATGAAATGTAGTAATAGAGCTGTTCATGGATGATTGCAGCCCAGCTGAATCAAGCCTCAACAAGAAGTTTGCTCGAGGGTTCAGTCTGCAGCTGGATGTTTCTGAGCCTTTTATCTGCTAGTTATGTGACTGGCAGCTCTTTAAACTAAGCTAAGCTAAACTAAGCTATGTGTGTGGTGTGTGTGCACATCTGAGGGTCCACAGTTTGATGTTAGATATTGCATGACTTAATTATAACATTAACATTATACATTATACATTATACAAACATTATAGTGAAACAAGTTCCCCATCCTGCATCTATTTTTCATCCAAGCTGTGGTATACTGTTGACATCCATAAGAACTGCTACTGAGTTTTTTATGAATTAATATTTTCATTAATTTGTTTAGGTATGGTAATAAATGAATATAAATATTTGCTTTTACACAAACACTTCTGGGAAATATGCGATAGCTGTTTTTCTTTCTTTCTTTTTTTTCTCTCTGGACTTTCCTTGTTTGAAAATGTGTTCGCTGCACTCTGGTCCTCGCTTGTTTAAATGTATGGTGTCTTTTAAGCTCATGCGCGCTGGGCAGTTTTATGCATGACAGTATTTGAATTTAGCACCTTCTGGTGGCTGAAAGGGGAATAAAATTTGTATTTTGTTCACCCTCTACTCACCCTGTTTCTCCCCTCCCCAGATGGAAGTGGAATAGAAAGCGCCACCACCCCCACATCGCCTCAGCCTGCCTCAGGGAACGGCGTTATTGCTCAGCCCAAGAAGATTCGAGGCATTGGCTTTGGAGATATTTTCAGAGAAGGGTCGGTCAAACTAAAGGCCCGACTGCCAAACTCCGAAACAGAGGAAAAGAAGGGGAGAGTAAGTGTTATGCAAACTCAGAATATACAGTAAATGTAACACAAGAAATATGGTTAAAGCTAAAATTCCATACAAAAAGCATTATTATATGTTCTTTTTCTATATTTACATATGTGACATAAAATATTAAATATAAAAAATATTTGCAACACCGGCGAAAGAGATGTTAATCGCTGCGGTTTATATATACTGCATATATATATAACACTGCAAAATGTTGCATAATCACCAGTGAGACTGTTAAACAAGCGACACATTTGGAGATATTGACCGTCAAAATTTTGATTTTAGATATTAGAACTTTTCCAAACAGGGACACAAATTTGGATTCTTTGCTTGTTAAGACAGATATTTTTCAGTGTAAAGATCTTTAAAAATGTGCACTTGCAAATTGCACATGTACTGTATTTCTAGAGGCATGTGCATTAAAAACAAAGGGCAATTGTTGCCTTAGTTTTGCTAGTAGATTCACACGTTTAATTTGGATTTGGATCAGTAATATTGCGGTCTAGGTGAAGTGCAGTCAAGATCAATTCATTTGAAATTAAATATGTAGGGAGGATATTTACTGAGAGTTTGCAGCCCTTTTTGGTGATAAACAATTAAATTGCATTTGTCCTGATTAAGTAAAGGACCGCAGCAAGGTTTTGTTTTTACTCGTGTGTTATGTATTTTAAGGCAGTCTTGTTGCACAAAATATAAACTCACGCTGACCACTGCAGCAAAAGAAACTGTATCTAAAATTTAACATCCAGGACTGCAGCTGTAAACTCTACGGCATTGTTTTGTCTGACTCACATGGAGGGTGAGGGACTAAAGCCAGGTCAAAACACTGAGTGGGAGAGAGAGAAATGGTGACACATCTTAAGGGGCAGCTTCTGAAACTCCGTCCCCCTACGCCTGTCTGATTCACATCCACTGCATCCAGTGATTGGCCAGCTGTGTGGAGGAGCGAAAGAAGCTCTCTCTAGCTGTCTTTTTTTCATTTATTACACAACTATTTCTGTCACTTTTCATGTGTACAGCTGAGTGCGACATTATAAATGTCTTCCAGGAGAGACTGTCTGAAAATGTGTGCCATTATCTCCATATTTAAGTGATATAATTCCCCCCCATATATGACGGCTGTTCAGAACAACCATAAACGCTTCCAGTGTGGCCCAGCACATTGTAGGAACTAGTTTTCCGACACTTACTAGTTCACACAATGAAAACGCTTAAGAGATACCAGTAAAGAATATTGCAGCAAATGATACATTATGAAGCTATATTACAGTAGCTCTCTGTTCAGCGCTACAACACAAGCAGCAACGGAACAGCCTTTTCATTTTCACTTGACTCTTTCTGTTTCCCTCAGTGGTCTCCTGCCTGAATGTGTATTTTTACTGACTTTAAAATGACTTACAGCATCTCCAGTCCACTGTGATAGGATGGAGCAGCCAATCAAATGCATTTTCAGTAGGCCTGTTATATTATTTGTTTTACCTGTTAACAGAAATAATCTAGTCAAAGGCATTTATTACATTAATTTTACGTAATTCATATCAATCAGTGATTTTTTTTTTTTTGGTTGAGCTAATAACATCAGGCAATTTAATATTTCCACACTCCGCCTTTCTCTTCCGGGACAAGTACATGCACAACACAACACACAAAAAATCTCTTAACTACATGTATATGACACATGTGTTCTATATATCTATAGTCTTTATGTCTGTGTTGTCTGAGGGAGTTTGCCGGGTCAGCCCGACACAGATTCACGCTTTGAGAGGTCTGTTGTTTACAGTCTACAGTGAAGGAACATGCATATTCATGTGAACTTTCTGTTTGTTGTGAATACACTTTCTTTGTTCTGCTGCCATCAGCACATACTGTATACATGGCATAAATAAGGAAATACCATTGAAACTGACACATAGTTTCAGGGTTCGTACAAAGTCTTGAAAGTTTTGAAAATGCTTAATTTTAACCGTTATGTTTTCAAGGTTAGGAATATGCTTGAATTCGAATAAACTCCTTGAAAATGCCCGATTTTCAACATAATCTGGTGTTTCATCATCGACACAATCACTCATGTGAACCAAAAATCTTTTCATATTTGAAATGAAACCACCCCATTGTCATATTGTTTATTGTCTCCTGGTATTTATAGTAACTATTTAGATGTGATGATGAAGGCTTCGAGAGTCTGGAAATTTTTGGTTTAGGTACCTTGAAAGTGTTTGAAAAGTGCTTGAATTTTACTCTTAAAAAGCTGTGCGAACCCTGCAGTTTGAGATTGGAGCTTCTCTGTATATCATTTTAGCCAATGTGGAAACAGTAAAACATGGAAAACCTGAAGAAAACCCAATTTTAGATGTTGTATGTATTCATTTATTTATTTACTATTTTGAAATTGACTAAACACAAGGGAGGATATACTCAGGTCAGTGGCGTGTTGATAATAACATACTGACGTATAGGTGTAAGAGTTAATAACATAGGCTCACTGCTTAATTAGATTAGTATTCTCCGTTCTGAAACTCTCCCCTCTTTTCCTTCTGTCTCCTCTTCACAGCAGCCGTCACACTCTCTTCCACCACTAACACTGCTTCCTTCGCTCCTCACGTACCACCACATGTCGCATGCTCTCACACTCTCCTCTTCGCAGGATATCTCCATTTGGCCTTACCCAGCCCACATAACGCACTTACTGCTGCCCCCTCTGCCTGCAGTAGTATAAAGGACGTAAAGCATCCTACTTGTGATGTTTTAAACTTTTGACAGATTTTGATGATTTTCTGTTAAACCAAAAAGTTCTATTATACACCTGTCTGGTACTTTTAGCAGGTTAAACCTAATGCTATGCATTGATTTCTGTTAGTACCATAGCATAGTAGTACTCCTTTTTATTTTTATCTTTTTTATTTCCATGTAGTCTTTTTTTTTTGTCTGTGACTCACTAAGCATCACTTACAAGAACATTAGACATTCCTTGTAAAGCAGAAAAGGTACAATCCTTCTGTGTTTAGCTGTTTATTTTCTTTCAGTAAGTGTTTCTTTCTTTCCATATTCTCTACAAGCCTTAACTGCTAACTCCATAATTAACTGCATCGTTCATGAACATTTCTACTTAATAGCACAGAGTCATGATCAGGTTATTCCGTTCATTGGGTTCAGACACATACTGTCTTGTAGACAGAACTCCTCCACATGAAGTCACATATCCACTCATGTGCGATAAATCATATCCATCTGTATGGTTTGCTTCATTTTAGCCAATCCCATCATTACCATCTGCTGCAAAGCCCGCCCATCCCAACATGACAGACTCGCAGAGATCAGACGGAGACAGCAAATCCAAAGGTAAAACACTATGTAAAAGTGCTGACAAGGATACTTTGACGTGTGGAAGTTGTGTTTAATGTCGCCACATTCTCGTCAGTGTGAGAGAGAACCTGTTTTTTTCTGTTTTACTTCTAAAGTTGCCGTGTTAGCCTTGTTTAGCATTATTTGCATCTGTCATTAGTTATAGCTCCACTGTTTAGTTTGGATATGATGTAACATCAGTTGCAAACACTGAAAACATTTAAAGTACCAGTTATTCAAAAAGAATTAATTGTAAACCTTGTGTTGTATGTGTGTTTGAGAGATATGATCGGATGTTTAGATCCCTGAGAAATATGTCAATTCTTAGACATACCAGTTTTAAGGAAATTTGTGCTTGTCTGTGTGTTACATGAATAATACATTGCTGTATATATGCACATCTAGTATGCTCTATTTGGTTTCCTTGTGTGCCTCTGCATCCTTGTTAAGACCCCATTATTTCTGTTTCCTCAGCAAAAGAGTACTGTAAGGTCACGTTTGCTTTTGAGGCTGCAAACGAGGATGAGCTGAGCATGAAAGAGGGTGATGTCATCCACATCCTGAGCAAGGTACGTTTTCTCTGCGTTGTGCATTAAAGTTGTGGAATTAAATGAAAACACAAAACCGCTGGGCTTATTTGGGTACAGTCCAAAAGTGAACAGATTGAGTTTCTTCTGTGTCATCAGTGAACTGAGGAAAGGAAGAAAGCACTGAGCCATATTAGCTGAACTAACCTTCTAGATTGGTTGTCTTATATCGTCCTGCATGCTTCCTCACAACTGCAGAACTGATTTTAAAGTTTGTCTCTCATTTTTGTGTGAGCAGCACAAATCACGTGGAATCTGATCTTTTCAGTTCTGATTTGGGCCATTTTCATATGTGTAAATCAGATACAGGTCTGATTTGTTTTGCCATGCGACCTCAGTCTGAACAGTCATATCGGAATCCATGCGACTTTTACGTCACTCTAGATCGACATTCGTCACAATTCTGTCGCTACCCGATCCGTACATCCTGCCCGATCGGTACTGCGCATGTGCAACTCTCAACAGAGCTGAAAAGGAACCGAGATGGCTCACTCGTTAGCTACTTCCATCATCAGCTCCGGAAGAAACGATGTGTTTAATTCAGAGACAGAGACTTTTTTTAAAACAAGCTTTAACATGATATGAGTATGTGAATGAATGAAACACATCAGGGTTCTTTGATAATCCTTCATTAATCAGTTCAACAATGTATGTTCACTGGAATCATACATATGTATCATCAATAGTGATAACTTCTATTTATTCAAAAAATACACTTTATACCTTTTTATTCAACTCAAGTATTCACTAGTATTCACTACATTTATTATATGAGTCTGGACATACAACTTGACTGGTTGGCAGATGCATACGACTGCAGGGTGGTAATTCTAGTTTATTTTGAACTTAAGATGACATATAATTCAAACATAACATTTCATATGACCCATTACCCCCACAGTCCCTTTCCCAACCCCCTCCTGATGGCCAATGAGTTTGAACCCAAGTAATAATACAAAATAGAAGAAAGTGCCAAGAATCCCTGGGGAACATGGAACACAGTTTGGACCAAGAATGTGAACCTTGATAAGAAATATTTCCTTGTCTTTGTGTCCTACTTCTTTTCTTTAAAGGAGTTTAAATTGATATAGACAGTGCAGGCTGAGAGGTAGCTGTGCTTAATCATAGTTTAGAGTCTGTAAGATGATTTTCAGCTCTGTAAATGGATGGATATTGTGAGTTAAGTTATGGCTTTTTTTGGCTAACAGGACTTCCGTGTTCCCAGCAGACTTAGTGGTCAGAGAATCTATCCTGTATTAGATTTTGGATCATTTGAAAAGTGAACAGGACTCACAGCTCCTTTGCAAGAGACATTAACAGAAGATATATGCACTAATGATAAGAAGGATTATTCTAACTGAACTGAATTTTAAAATGTGAGTCAGCACATAAAGATTTCTCTCTGCTTTTTCGTTTCCCAAGGTTGTCTGCGAGCAAATACGCAGTTAAACCAGTGTTGCAACAGTAGATGGCACATTTCCAGCGTTTGCCTCACAGAGTTACTGTATGACACTTTTCATGTGTGAGGAGCTAATGGCTGTTTGTGCAGACTGTGAGAGAGGAAGAAGATTTGTTCTGAAAAGACAGCAATACGCTGTCACTCATGGAGCACATTGCATGTCTTCATTTCCTTTTTTCATACTTGTTGAGGTATTTACAAATAATGTGTTCATCTCTGGGAGCAAAGGAGGGCTTTGTTTCATTCTAAAAGCTTTTTTTGTTGTAGTATTTTGACACTTTGATTATTTCATTTGACATTATTGTGCATCCTCTAAAATAACACACTGTCAGTAGTTTAGCATCTTCCTGTCACACCTCTATGTTTTGTTTTTTTCAAAGCCCACTTTAGTCGTCTCAGTTGACTGATTTAATCCAGAGAACTGACCGCGAGTCATTCAGGAGTAAAGGATTACAGGGCAAGCAGCCAGCACATAAAGATCCACAGACTCTTTGGGCTCCGCTCAGCTGTGTCTGACATGTTGTCAAGGCATAATGACTCTGACTCGGGGGTTGTTATTTAATAGCAGGAGAATGGTGACACATAACCACAACTCCTTCAGTTTCCCTGCCAAGACTATTTCAGAAAGCTGCCACCATCTAGTGGAGACTGTTGAGAAGTGCTTGTAAAATGATCCAACGTGTTGTTTTTGTTAGTTACAGCCCCTTTTTAAAGTCATAGTGACATTTTTACTTCTTCTTTCCTCCCTACTACAGTAGAGTGACTTTAACATTAAAAGGTGTTGTGGTGAAGTTTTATTTATTTTCTTTTGAATCTGGTTCTTGCTGCTAAATAAAGGCATATTTCAAAGGCCACAAGTTGATTACTAAAGTGTCACCATTCGCTTTTCTTTTATTCGTTCTTTAACAGGACACAGGAGAGCCTGGCTGGTGGCGAGGGGAGATCGGGGGCAGAGAAGGTGTCTTCCCTGACAACTTTGTAACCATGCTGCCTGAAGCAGAGAAAGAGGTGAGATCAGAGAATGAATGAAATGAACTTTTGGCAACTATTTTGATAATTGATCAATCATTTAAGGGTTTTTTTATAAGCAAAAATGCCAAACATTTCCTATAGTTCCAGCTTCTCAACTCAGAAGGTTTGCTGCTTTTCTTTGTTTTCAGAATATATTTGGGTTTTGGACTTTTGGTCGTATAAAACAAGCAATTTTTTTTTCACCTTGGGCATTGTTAACTATTTTCTGTCATTTTCTAAATGATAAATGATTCCAGGCACCTTTTAATGATCAATGAACCCACTTTTGAAACCGGGCTTCTGAGTGGACTGTGTAAGAGCTCTCTGGGTGCGTGTCTGTTCTGTATGAAGGCTGAGTCTAACCCATACTGTTCTCCGTGTTCATGTAAAGGGCCCTTGAGGTGTCATCACAGAAAGTGATTTGAGGTTTTTCATTCCATGGTTATGTTCTGTGTCCTTATGTTCATATTTTAGACTCCCACGTCGAGAGGGTCAGTGAAATCCTCAGCTAAGCAGGAGTTGGAGGAGGTAAGCTGTCACTGGCTGTGATGGAAAAATAGTTCTTCCACTGCTCTGGAACACATTTTGATCACACACTTTTACACCCAGTGAGTGCCATGATAGTCCTCTGCTCCAGCAATGGATGCGGCTCCTGGAAAATGATTTTGATTTAGTTTTAATCTTAGTCTTTTGACGACAAAAACTAAAGACGTTTTAGTCTAGTTGTTGTTGGTGAAATTTTAATCTCATTTCTTCCAAGTATTTTGAGGCTACAGCTGTCACTATCTTTGTGTACAGTTACCATAGTTACAGGAGTTGTTCTCATCTATAGCAAGGTTAGTGGAAAAGGCTCTGTTTACCCACAGTGTCCATGTCACTCTGCAATGCAGTAATGCAACAAGTGACTGACTCTCCTCAGTAAATCCAGTTAGCGTTTCCAAACTCTGGCTGTTTGACCTCTCTATATACAACATGCTTCTCTAATGCTGATAAGAAATAATTGAAAGTGTTTGTTTCTGTAAGTTTCTGTCTAAGTCAGTCTTGCATTAGTCACTCATAGGCTTTATGCAACAGGTACATTTAAGTGCCTATTGAAAGTCTGACTTAAAGTTAGATTTAAGTCAAAGACTAGGTCTATTTTTATGCAACTGGCCCCAGGTTTATAAATACAGGAATTATCCTTTAACAAGAGCAGTCTCAGTGCAGTGGTGTGATCAAAACAGCTGTTTAGGGCCAAGAAGGTTCAGCTAATGAAAAACAGCCTTTGAAGTGATTTTACTTGAACTAAAAAGGTTAACAGAGCCATTACCCTGTCACTGGGTACTGAAATACAAACGAGAAAGACTACCAAGCAAAAGCAGCTGACTTACTGGAAGAGTCTGAACTTTCGTCAAGTTACAGTCTGCTCTTAAAGTGCGCGCTCTTCCTGTCACTTGCTGTTGCCATGTTGTTTGACTGGTGAAATCTCTCTACAAATGATAAGAAAAAAACCCTACATTGTAATTATTGAATTAGCATAAATTGGATTCAACGGACAGCCTTTTTGTCAAATAGCAAAGTAGGAGTAGTAGTAAGGATGGAGGGATGGCTAATTCAGAAGCTTTTTCATATACAGGCTGGGAAACATGGTTGAAGTCAATATCATAAGGTCATAAGGATGTTTTTATATTGATGTGTATTACATGATATCTAAATAACGTTAGATTATTAGAATTCTTGCAATTCTCCAACCATAAAAGGTTTGAGTTTGAGGCTATAAGTTTGGATATTACTTGATTTTCTTTGTTTAGACCAAACCAGTTTGACCAATTTGTTGTCCCTTTGTCCTTCCCTCTGGGTTTCTATATTTGAGATAATAGATGTCAGTATGTGTTATGAGTCATCATCCACTTTGTCACTCTGACCTATTTTTCCCTCTCCTCCTGTCAGAAACCGAAGAAGCCACCTCCACCATCAAAAAGCATAGGTAAGGAACGCTTTACACCCCCCACCTCATTAAATGCTATCAACTCAGTGGAAAGTGTGAGGAGAAGGTGCTACTGGATGTGTCTTGCAGTGGTTCTCCCACAAAAGGGCACTTAATATTGAATACATTTACCTTATACTGCTTCAAAATATGCAGAGGTGCATTGATAGGATTTGTAATTGTAGTATCTAATTACACATTTTATGGTAACAGATTCTCTCATTTAAAATAAATGTTATTTTCACTCACCCTTAAACACCAAGGGTGATTCAGGGGTTGGTAAAGTATCTAGGCATAATGAAGTTGTTTTCTGTCCATAGGCTGGTTCACAATGTTAGGTTATGAGGGGTTAAAACCATAGGTTTTGTGTCCATTATGGGATAGTTTTGGAATATCACAACAGAGAATGCCAGTAGAACAGAGCAAGACTATATAAATGAGGATATGACTAAGACTGAGAGCTGAATAATGGAAGTTTTAAATAAACAGTTACACTGTGAAGGCCCCATAACAAACACAAAAAACCGCACTTAGTATTATCTCATTCATAAGCTGCTCACCAATTAAAACTTCAGCCAAGAGCAACTCCAGCTCAGTAATGTACTGTCAATGAAAACAACAGGTTGGACAAGCTTGTTTTGGAAGGGGGAGTGATGAGCCTTCCAGATCCTGACAGCCTCTACAATGGTTGGAAATATTTCAAAAATGATGTTGAAAGAAGGAAACATTGTGTGGCTATCTGATGGTTGTTACATGTGAAGGGTGTGACAGTTGCCAAGTCATACTAATTAGGGTTCCTGCATGGTTCACCAAGTGAAATTTCAGCCTTTTTGAGGCCTTTTTAATACCATATAGAATGCAATTTAACACCTTTTCCACAATCATGCCGGCCAAAGTATAATGAAAAACCATTAGAGACCAAATGACATAAAATTATTTGTTATATCACGTGTTTTCAGGAATTCAGTATGAAAAGATTGATTGATGCGGTGGGTCCAAAAATAATGACAATAACTGCAGGTCTGAAAGTTACTTATGAGGAGATTTAAAGATTCGGCGTAGTCCAGGGAGGGACGCCACATTCTCTCAAATTTGTCGGCAGAACCACGAAGTATAAAGTAAAGTATAATGTATATTTAAGTGCTGTATGACATCTTTTAACCATAAAACGTAACTGGGGGGCTGTGGGTTTTTCCAGTTTAGGAGAACTAACCTACATGCTAATAACATTATAAAGGTTGCAATCTTGTAACTAGCTCCTCTAAGAAGGCTATTCTCTCGCGGGACGCCGAATATGGCAATCAAAGGAACAGGTCCTATCACCCACCCAAAATCATCCGATAGAGTTTGGAAAATAGATTTCCAGTAGTTAGATAATTTAGGACAGAACATGTGTGCCAGAGTAGCAGGGAGCTGCCTACAACGAAAACACATTAGGATATATTTTGGCAAGTTTTACTTTGGAATAATGAAGACGATGTAGTACCTGGAACTGTATTAGCCAATACCTAACGCATATGGCTGCTGTATGTACATTCCCCATGGTGTCTTTCCATTGGTCCTCCAATCCCAAATCATTCTGCCAAGCTTGTTTATAGCGTTTAAAGTGTATTTATTGTTAGTTCTTTTGTAAAGTTGCATCATATGCTTCACTGTTCCATTTGTCAGGTTTGTTTGTTGGCGATCATGGTGTCATTTTACCATATTTTAGCACCAATCAGGATTATTATCATGATAATAGTGTTTACTGTGATACTTTTGGCCTCAATAATCCATAGCATGAAAATCAGTCCGTCATCACCCACTTAGCCTGTGTTGTGTCCTTAGGTAGGGGAGATAAAAGTCTTTAAAGGGGTGTTCTAGAAACCGAATGTTCAGTCTGCAAGAACAGTGTCAGTATAAAAACAGAACATGGAAGTTCCAAGGAAACCCCTGTTCAACATTGACACGGTGGTGTTTTATCTTAAAAGAGTTTTCTACTTTTTCTTTCACCAAACATCAAAGTCAAATGCAGCATAGTTTCATGGTGGTTCAGTGTTACTGTGAGCAGCAGTTCTTCATATCAGCACCAAGATCTCCAGTTTGCAAAATGCACGCTTGCATTGTTGTTTTTCTGCACAGGAAGTAAGTTCGCATTCATATCCTTCTACCTGCATCGTGTTGCAGTTTGGTGTGTGTGTCTGTTTCTGAGACATCAGTAAATATGTGTCTGTCCACAACTTCCTGTCTGTATTGTGATTCTTTTTGTACTGTATATGTCTCAATCAAAACCACAAATGAGTGCATGCAGCTATACTTGCACAGTGTTTATGTGCCAAATAGATATAAAAATGGATCTATGTGTATGTAACTGTCTGTCTCTCAATGCCTGGTAGAATGGTGTGTGTGTGTGTGTGTGTGTGTGCATGTGTCAGAGAGCAGTGTTGGGGTTTTTTTTGATTGTACTTGTGAAAGCGTGTGTTCCTTCTCATTGTCTTGTGAGTCTTGGATTAGTCAGGTCAGACGAGGTGACTTTCTGTGGACCATGTTTCATTTTTCAGCTCTCAAGCCGGATTTTTCCACTGCCGACAAGAAGCCTCATCCCATCAAGCCAGAGGACAGAGGTAGGACCCTCACATCCATCTTTACTCTCCCCATCTCATGCTATCCTCTCATGTGCTTTAACTTTCTTTAATTAAGTAAAAGTACCAGTACATTAATATAGAAATAATCCATTACAAGTAATAGTTCTAAGTAAAAGTACAGAGGTATTATTAGTAAAATGTGCTGAAAGTATCAAAAGTAAAAGTAGTGGTCCTGCAGTAAAAATGTTCCCTGTGACTGATATATCATTACATATGACATTATTCGATTGCTAACACTGATACATCAACGTGTAAGCAGCATTTTACTGTTGTAGCTGCTCGAGGTGGAGCTAGTTTTAACTACTAGTTTAAACTCCCAGCCTAGGGAACGGGCCCCCCCAAAAAACTCACAAGATAAATCTGAAGGGCCGTGAGATCGTGGTTAGGGGTAAGAAGGAAGGGGGGAAAAAAAGGTTATGCTTTACAAATTTGTAGTCATTTTTGGGACTTCAGAGGTCACAAGCCAAAACGGTTGGAAACTCTGGTTTAATCTTTAACAATGCATTGTATTTTTCATATTATCATATGTTTTTATGGAAAAATCTTGGATCTGAAAAGTAAAAGTAACTACAGCTGTCAGATAAATGTAGTGGAGTAGAAAGTACAATATTTCCCTCTGAAATGTAGTGAAGTAGTAGCATACACAAGAAATCCTAAAGTAAAGCACAAGTACCTCAAAACTGTACTGAAGTACAGTACTTGAGTAAATGCACTTACTTTACACCACTGACAGACCCCTATTTGTTTCCCTCAATGGCCGTGTTTCTACACTCTTTCTTTCAGTGTATTCATCCTACCTATTTTTGCTCTCCCAGCTTCAGCCTTTACCTTCAGTAACTCTTGCTGTTCCCTCCAGGTATACTTGGTGTGAGGAGAAGTCTCTGCAGACACATTAAGACAATATAGTCTCTTACTCAAGACACTGTTGCATTTGCACTCTTGCTCTTTGCTCCTAACTCCATCGCTATCGTGCGTGCGTGCGTGACTAGCAATGCTCTTTTGAGAATGGAAATACTGCATTCTGGGCTGTATAATGTTGTGTTATTGCAGTAATGTGAGTTTAAAGTGCAGAAAGCACAAATTACCATTGCATTTTTAAAGTAAGCTCACAAGCAGCAAACAAGCTCCACAAGAGCTAAACGTGGGGCTGAAACTTTGTTAGAATAAAATGTATTTGGAATGTTGTTGCTCTGCTTTGAAAATCTGCATTTATGCTGCAGATTGCTCAGCACCCCTTAGGAACGTGGGTACAATACTGTACCAGCACTGGCAGCAGAGGAGTTAAATTGTTGGATAGGCAGGGAAACTATCTGAAAATTAAGGAAGAGAAAGATAACCATCATTGAGCAAGGCGTCATCCATAAGTGCTCAAAAATCATCACCTCTCTTTTCCTGTAAAGTCCCAAGATGGAAATGCAAGCAAAATGTTTGTCACCTGGGGTTTAAAACAAGTAAGACAACTTTGAAAAGACAGACTTCAACAATCATTTTCTGATGCTGATCAGGGATAAAGTGTTAAAGCGACACTGTCTGACAAGTCAAACTGGAGTTTTCTAGAAAATATTGGGACCTACAGAAAATAAAATACATAGACAAAACCTATGAAATTAATGAAGATACCCACAACCCACTTTAACACATGATACTAAATAATACCCCGCTGTCAAGCTGCATGGAAAAGAAGTAGAAGGAAAATTAAATTTCAGTACATAAGGAAAGAAATAGCAAAAAAATCGGTAGATTTTCCCTATTTAAACAAACAGTTTATTTATGTGGTGGTTTTTCTGTGATTGCAGGAAGCATTGATACCCGTGGTCAGTTTATTTATATATTAGTTATTATCGTACCACATGCTGAGGCGAGCTCTGTCATGTCATTCTTGGTAAGGAGACAGATGTGCTGTCAATGCAGTTTCTATCTTACTGAGCCGCACACAGGAAATGAGCTCTGCAAGAATTTGCCCATACTGCTGTGTAGGTGTCACATCTGTGGTTAGCACTGTCGCTTCACAGCAAGAGGGTTCTCTGTTCGACCCCCACCGGTCAGCTGGGGCCCGTCTGTGTGGAGTTTGCATGTGTCCGCGTGGGTTCTCTCCGGGTACATGCAGGTTAGGTTAATTGGTGATTCTAACTCGCCCGTAGGTGTGACTGTGAATGTTTGTCTGTCTCTATGTGTCAGCCCTGTGATTGGCTGGCCACCAGTCCAGGGTGTACCCCGCCTCTTGCCCAATGTCAGCTGGGATAGGCTCCAGCCCCCCCGCGACCCTCTGAGGATAAGCAGTATAGATAATGGATGGATGAAGAATTTCATACCTAATTAATTGTCTTTTTAGAATTTAGTTGGGCTATGTAGAGCTTTTTTAATAAATGTTAATATAGATTAATAATAGTAGAATAATAATAATTCATTGATATATAATTTTGATATAGTGATGGGTAATAAATGTAGAGTTTGTCAGTCAGAGCTGCTGGTCCTGTTCCTGGAGAAACAATAATTATATGATGATTATTAAATGAATTCAAATAATTGATGATACAAAGACGAGTGAATTAGAACAAAGGCAAAACAAGGCACGTACTATGAGGTTGTTTTCTCTGATCTCACGCAACAGCATGACACCTAACAGTTTTTTTTTTAGCTTTAATCTTCAGAAGAGATATTAA
Organism: Maccullochella peelii; assembly: GCA_002120245.1. Lineage (NCBI taxonomy): Eukaryota > Metazoa > Chordata > Actinopteri > Centrarchiformes > Percichthyidae > Maccullochella > Maccullochella peelii. The sequence goes on along the minus strand of LKNJ01003026.1, from coordinate 35,541 downwards.
GAACATTCAGCAACCTTGAATTTTCTAGTTGCATCTATCAATCACAGCAGAAAAAAAAGTCAATCTTCTCTGTTCCTTAAATATCTCCTAACAATGTGGTTTAGGCCAGTAGCTATTAAATCTCAGTGCCAGTGGGGCGGCTGTGGCTCAGGGGGCAGAGCGGGTCGTCCAGTAATCCAGGCAGAGAGGTTGTAGGATGGAGAGAGGGGGAGGGAGAGAACCCAGGTACTGTGTGTCTACGTCACACCAATATAAGCTCTGCTCGGTTTTATTATGAAACTTGCTTATGTCTCTGTTTACTTAACAGCATTAGAAATCCTATTTGTCAAGCAAAGGCATCTATTTACACAGTGTTCAAGCTGTGGGTGAAGTGGTTGATGGGCGCTTTGAGAGGCTCAGTGTTCATCTTGTGTATTTCTGCTTCTCTGGTACAGCATGTCGTAATGTTAAATTGGTCTTGGTGCATTAACTTGTTAAAAGCATAGTCTGTATATAAAGATGGACGACACAACAGCTCCCCCAAAGCGAAGCCAAAGCATCTGGATCGCCCCCTGGTGGCTGGCTGCAGTATAGGTCAGCATCTCCCCCATATGTGTTGTCACCATACAAAACAGTATCAGTAGGTTAACAAGGTAATAGGACTGACTGACTGACTAAAAGTTCAGCTGTGGACAAACCTTATCAGCCGACAAAACATCAATTTGTAGTGGTTGTTTCAGCTCTGCACACAAACAAAAAACTAATTTTTTTTTCTTTTACCTCAGTTACTGTTGTGTAATTGTAAAGTTGAATGCAGGAAGGTGAAATTTAGTTAAGTCAGTTTCAATGTTCTCTTGGAGACATGGTTCATTATATATGTGGACAATTTCTCCTCTCTGCCACTTTGTTTCTCTTTTCCAACTCTCCTCTCAACTTTTCTGTCTCCGTTTCAGTTGACAGGCCTACGCCAGATCACAAACCATCCAAGCCTGCAGCGCCGGTGGTCCCGCCCAAGAAGCCAGTCCCCCCTCCTGGGAAAGGCAAACCGCCGGGAAGCCTCCCACCAAAGAGGCCCGACAAGCCTCTCTCTTCCTCGCCAAACCTCAAGTAGGTCTATTATCTCTGGGACTATTCATCTCTCAGTCCTGTGTCCGGTGTTCTTTCAACACCACTGACGTCTTAACCTCTGAACTCAAAACCCAGTGCTTTTGTATTCATACAGCCACTTTTGCATGAAGGTATGCTCAAGAAATAGCATTCTGCTGAAAGGACTGAAAAGTGTCTACTACATATAGTAGACGGTAATGACTGATGACGTGCCTTTACAGTGCACAGATAGGAAGAGTCCAGTAATTTCATGTTGTTTCTTGTATAACCAATACATGTTTTTTCCCTTTCTCCCTCTTACCTGCAGGCACAATGGAGAGGTGCCTTCCACACGACCAAAGTCCGAATTTGAGCCATTATTGCCCACCAAACCCAAAACACTGTCTGGGGACTGGGGGGACAAGTCCTCGGATATGGGTATGTAATGTACAGACCTGTCTTCACAGTTTATGGCACCCAAATCTGCCCCCGCATTTCTACTTTTGACTTTGTTTGCATGCTGCATCTAAATACTTCGCCATGTGATAATGATGACACTGAATGGTGGAAATTGGGGTTTGTGGTGTCCGGAAAATATCAGTCCAACCAGATTCATACATTTGCTGATCTTTTATACAGTAGGGGTGGGGGGGAAAGTTGATTTGCAGAATCGTGATTCTTATCCTCTACGATTCACTAATGCCAGAATTTGATTTTTATTAGAAGTTAACAGTGTTATGTTGACGTAACAAAAAAGGCACAACTCAACAGTGAGGGCACAGTAATCAATCATAAAACACCAAGAATGGTGAAAAGTATCATACATTTAAACTCTGAGTCCTCCTGTATTATGGATTGAACTTAATTAGGAGCTAAAGTTAGCTGAGATGCTCTGTAGAAGAATACCTCAATAACAATTGTTAAAAGAGAAGGAAACACACCTCAAACTTTTCCCACCAAGAGTTCCCTCACATCGACCCTTAGAACACCGTCAATGAACTGTTTGCAGCTGTCAGGTTTTCCATATTTTAGCTGTTAATGTGAGTTCAGGAAAATAGATCTGTACATCAATATGCAAATGTGCCTTCAACAAAATGGAGAAAGTTGTGAGAAAGACATGTAGAGCTTTAACTGGCATCACCTCCAAAAAGAAAGCAGAGCTCAGTGTAACTCAGAGGGGGAAAAAAAAAAAGACAGGAGGTGGTGAGGAAACCGAAAAGGACCAGGAGCAGACATCATTGAAAAGATTAATAGTTTAGAGGTTGCTGTTTTGATAGTGGAAGAGTCGAGTTTAGCGATAAATGGAGGCACAGGGGAACACATAGGGAGGCAAAAAGGTCACAGAGAAAAGGCATCTGAAATTTAATAGAGCCGACCTGAAGGTATATCACTGGAGAGTTCTCTGGTTGTGACGGATGCCTTGTAAAGGTGATAAAGAGCTGCTAAAACGCCACACTGCTCACCAGAAGTCACACATTGCCATGGAACATGAAAATCCAATCTTTCCTGCAATCACAGGCAATGCTTTCTAACTGCTGCACTTTACCGCTCTGTAGTTGCAAAGTGCTGTTACTTTACAGTCGCTAAAGTTTTTCAGTGTTGCATAATGAAAGTGGGAATGAGTCATCTGTTGTGCTCATAAACAAACTTTATGTCCAGTTACCATCTATTTGCAGTTAAATGCATACCTTAAATTCTCAAACAGTGGCCTTTATTTCCACCCACTTATTCCTAAATGTACCTGTTTGTAGAAGTATATTTTATAAAGTTTAAATAAGACATTTGCCTGTTTTCTGATCTGCACACGTTTTAACTTTCTGTTTTGATGCAAACTCAAGTGCCTATATATGTTCAGAGTTCATAATTATTTAAGCCAAGCATGAAAGTTAAAGCCTTTTGCAAATTGGCAATGAACATGGGACCATGAATGCTTAGAATACGGCTTCATACAACCTAAATAGAAGGAAGTCAAGGGAGCTAAGAGACACTGCAGGAATCTCATGTGTGTAACCATAGAGAACACCAAATGTGATTTCACCCTTTAAAACCAGAAAGACTGCTGCTTAAAATTTTTAAATTGAACGTTAATGTATTCAGAGAATCTACATCTTATTGTCTGTCTATATTTCCTTTTTTTCTTGGAATGTGGGTGAATTTATAGAAATGTACAGATCTTACAGTTCTGTGTTTACTTCATAGACCTTTTCACACTCTGCTTCTCTGTTTGCGAACAGGAACTAAACCTGTGCCCAAGCTGTTTTCAAGCAATTATAATTCAATTTCATTCAATTTGAACAAATTCTAAGTGTCATTTCACCCGTGCATGTTCTATTAGTCACGGCTGAAATATTCCACTTATTTTCCTTCCTTATCTCTTTCTTGGCCTCTTCCTCCCTCATCTATTCTCAACAGATCTGATGAGTTTTGATGAGTTGTCATCTACCTCGGAGAAGCTCTCTCACCCCACTGCTAACAGACCAAAGATGCCTGGGAGGAGGCTGCCCGCCCAGTTTGGTGGAGGACATTCGGTGAGCACGCACACGCACCCAGCATCCTCACACACAGATCATGATGGTACAGTTAGACATAAAAATCACAACAGGGTGCCTATGCAGATCAGCAAAGTATGAAGAGTTTTTCTTATTTATGATTTTCAGGTCATTTGTACATGTTGAGATGTTTTTAAAAAAAGCAATATATGGAAACGTATTACTGTTTCTTTCCAGTTTGCATTTTAATGCAGATTTGTTTTCATTGTAAGAGACAAGATGTCATGTCACGTTGTTGCAGGTGTATAGGTGTATCAACTTCCACATACTGTATATCAAATAGGGTTGGGTTCCTATAGCGATTCCATTTTAGATCTGCAGGGTTCGTACAAAGTCTTGAAAGTTTGGAAAATGCTTAATTTTAACTGTTATGTGTTTCAAGGTTAGGAATATGCTTGAATTCGAATAAAACTCCTTGAAAAATGCTTGATTTTCAACATAATCTGGTGTTTCACCATAAACACAATCACTCCTGGCATTTATAGTAACAATTTAGTTGTGATGATAAAGGATTTGAGAGTCTGGAAATTTTTGGTTTAGGTACCTTGAAAGTTCTTGAATTTTACTCTGGCTAAGCTGTACTAACCCTGGTTCTGGTTGGCAAAATACCCAGATTCATTAAGCTCACTCACTAACTGATGTGGAAAAACTTGTATATATAACTTTATTATGTATATATACAATTATACATTTATTACGTTTAAATATTTAGCTGCGTGACATCAAATTTCAGGATAATTTCAAGATTAAACTTTCATGCATATCAAATGCATATTTTAACATAATCAGCTTTATAGTTTTCCATAGGGATCTCTAATATTTGATAGTACCTGTCATTTCAAGATACATTTAATCATCATTTCATATTTTATGCTGTTAATCTTATTTTCAGATTGTAGCTACAAGTTGTGAATGTTAATTAGACTACCTTTAAAAACTTTCTGGCTGATTCTTAAAAATGTTTTTTATATTTATTTTTAAATATGTTTCTTCATCCCAATTGTGTTTTTTAAAAATATATTTTAGTACAAAGCCTTGTTTTGATCCGCTCCCGTTTGCCCTGTTGAAGTTACTGCATTACAGTTACTTAACACTTCCTGTATCAGTTTCAAATTAAAAGCCCTCTAGCGTTTCAGTGGACAGAGACCCTTACTCTTCATTTCTTAACAAGGCTTTTATTGTGAAACACTTGCAGGAAAGTGTTCCCATACAGCACTTTAAATGCAGCTACAGTATAAATACTATAAATAGGCAAAATTTTGTTTCAAATCAGGAGCTATCTAATCAAAGAATAGGTTGTCTGATACCAGCTTGCAATACTTAATAATGAATCATTTTCAATATTTAATGCTACGAACACATTTGGGATGATACCCAGTCCAACCTGCAACACAACATGCACCAGATTTCCTTCAATCTGTTTTTTTTTGTTTGTTTGTTTATGCTGCAGTCCCTTTTTTTATATCCAATCTGTTTTTTTTTCTTTTCTCACTCTCTTCTCAGTTTTAAGTGCCTCTCCATGGGTTTCCTTGGTCTCTGACGGCCCTCACCTCTCTTTACTTACTCACCTTCTATCACGCTCCCTCTCATTCACACACAAGGTTGTGGGAGGACTGTCCTAAGTCTCCCCCCCCCCTTCTTCCAGTAGCACATTTTATTAAAACATGAATCCACAATTTGCACCTTGACAGCCATTTCCTGACCATATGAGACGTGGTGAAATGCCCACTTAATGGCAGCCCTCCTCACACGGGGGTCTCACCGCCTGCCTTCCTCTCCTGTAATCATCTTTCCAGTCACCTGCACTTGTCCAAATAATTGTTTGCGATTAACTTTCAGATGTCATTGTGGAAAAGCACTTCCCTGAATCTTGGCAGAATATTATCACCTTTTTTTGTTTTTATCAGTCAGGTTAGCTAGTCAGGTAATAAAAATCAAAGATCTAAATATTCATGTATATCTAACAATAACTAAAACTTTCCCTTTGCAGCCCAACAAGGAAGAGAGCGTGGAGAAATCCTTTAAGATCGATGAAGAGGATGCAGCCAAACCAAAGCTAACGGAAACCAGAAAGGTAATTTATCGCACTATTATTCACCAATTTCATGATAGTTGCAGATGGCAAACACTGCAAATGGCATAATATCCTTTTAATGGAACTTCAGGCTTTGAGCCAGGGCATGTCATTGCAACAATGACCCCCTTAAAACATAAAATGTCTCATCACTATAACTTCATGCACCCAGCTGCCCTCTATAAAATCAAGAGCAGGATGAATACTGTTAGCGGGCTTAAACTTTTACAAACAAAAAATGTCAACACAGCTTATAAAAAGTAAAAATTGTAACTGTTGACTGTTACCTAGTAACATTGCATTGCAAAATGTACACTCTCTGTACACTTGTTGAAGAGAGAAACATCACTCTCTTTTGTTTTGATATTAAAAATGTTAGCGAGGACTGCAGCACGTTTACTTGATCAGTCATCAGCCAGCTAGCTACATGAATGAGCTTTGCATGTGCGTACCTAACGACCAATCACTATTCCCCTTTGTCGGCGGTACTCTCTAAGTTGAAGTTTAATAATTTCTCAAAATACAGAGTTTATAAGAGTTAATTCCAGTGACTGGAACCTCTCCACAGTCTAAACAACAGCCTTGGTAAAATGTCTTTGGAATGAGAGGTAGATGCATGTTGATGACTTTAAAAACAATAATAGCTAGTGATAAAGCTAGTTAGAGTCAGTTAAGTTGGCTCGACTTAATGAAAAAAAACAACCCAAAAACCGTGTTTGTATAAATAGTTCCATGATGATGTCATGCATATGCAAATTAGAGCATGACGTAACCTAGCAACATCTATCGACTTTTGGAGCAGGCGTTAGCTACTTTGTACTGAAAATAGTAACAGGCAAACACTGGATAGCAGTCGTGCACTGACCAACGATTAATGCTAACGCTATATCCTGGCTTAGCTGACGAGCACTGACCGACAGCTAATGCTAGCGGATAGTAAATAATTGTCAAATCAAAACAATAGCTGTCACAATAATTTATTATTAAAGTAATAGTGACAGAGCTAGAACACAATTTTTAAAACTTACTTCAATCTAATATTGAGGCTGGGTATACTGTGACATTCAGCTCACAAATCCAAAAAGTTTCCATTCGTAATAGCCCTTTTAACCTATCACCTCTCACAGTCAGGAATGACTTCAGTGATCATGGCTTTAAGAGATGCACAATCACCACTCGCATAATACAGTGTGTTACATTGCCGTAGTGCTTCCTCCCTTGTTTTTTACTGCAATATCCTCCTTTTTGAAAGCATAAAATAGACCTCAGAGCAGGTGGAGGGGAGGATCTCTGCACAACTGTTATTCCACTGTGTAATGAAAAAATAGAAGATGCTAAAGTTCAAACAAATTCACTAGTGCAAATGGGTGGACTTTGAGCAACGTATAGCCTGGACAATATATCAACAACATGAAAGACATTAAAGGTTTTTACCCACGAACAACCTCACAAAGTTGACATGACAAACACCACACAGTTAATTGGCACCTTTCCGACTGTGACGCAGTTCTCTGCAGCATGTGTGTGTGTCTGTGACGGAAGTAAGCAAGGAGAGAGGAAGATGGAAAGAGACACACAGAGAGATGGAGGACCACCACCTGCTGTTCAGTCTTCCAGTCCAGCATTTCAGTAATTGCCTAAGATGCTATCTAGTCTGGATTTGTCATGGTCAGCCAAGACTAATTAGACCTGGCTGATCAACTGGGGGTACACAGCATCAGACCGCCACTATTGTTAAAAACAAACATACAGAGAGACAAACAAGGCAGTCAGAATTAAGCCTAGCTTGGAGCACTCAGAGTCCATGTCCTGTAATTTCACCTCTGGAAGTCTCTGGGTGATGTGTGTCCTTCCCGTCACCCTCTTAGTGTTTCAAAATGAGATTCTGACCCTTGTAACATTTTCACCAGTGACTGTGAAGGAAGAGAGCAGAACAGAGTGTGAACATGTGAACCCTCCGGGGCAGGAGAGGTTACAGCCATTGAATCACTTGTTGAAACTGAAAAACTGGAGCTGCTGAGGTAGAATGGAAAAGGTGCATCATAACAGTATCAAAAATGCTAAAAAGACAGACCTGTCTTGATCTAACGAACCAACACCCACAAAAAAGTGATTGTCTTCCCAGTTGAGCTGAGACCGGACAATTGGCTCCCCAAAACAGCTTTTTCTTCAGATAATTAAAGAAACTACAGCGCCTATTCATTTAGAAAGCGCAATGTCCAATGGGGAAATCACTCGAGTAGAGATCCACACACTTGGCAAATCTATGTCTGTCTAACTCTGTCTTCTATTTTTCTCCCTCTTTTTATCTTCACAGCCTTCCACAAACACCGTATCCCATTCACTGTCACTCCACAAGCCCGCCATGGCCAACACAGAAGCCAAGCCGAGCCCTGCAGCAGCCCCGAGCTCAGACAGCGTGTCACAGGGCAGCAGGGCCCGGCTGGAGCCAGAAGAGCCGAACTCCCAGCTGGAGGATCTGAGGAGCCAGATGAAGGAGCTGCTGCTGTCTGTGGAGCTGCTCAAGTCCCAGCAAATGTAATGAAACTCACTGTGAATGAGAACACGGTCTGAATATGCTAGCTTGAAAAGCAGAAATGAAAAACTGAATGTGCCACGCAAGGATCCAAGCTTGTACAAATGTGCTTTTGCTCTTGTACCTATCACGCATATTTCAAAGAATACATACTTATGCTGTGCATTTGTTTGGGCGGAAACAGGACAAATTTGAGTGACAGAATGAGATCTGACAGAAGTTATAAGCTGGTTTTGAGCTTGAGATTTTTTGTTCACATTCTACAACATACCAGTCACTCTGAATTAGTAATAGTTTTGTTCTGTCAAGCATTTACGTTACCTACAGCAATTTTCCAACCAACATTCCCCCGTATAGCAACTCAAAGTGAAGTTGGTTACCTAATACTATTCTGTATTATTTTATATCATATTATATTGTGTATATAGGTCAAACTGTCACTGTAAATATTGCAATTGGCTGTTTTAAAGAATGTTAATCAGCTGTTTGGCTCAGTTGAAACATATGTAATGTGGGTCACTGAGCATTAACCATAAACCACAAATTCAGTTAAGTGACTTACATGCAGAGTCACGCTGATACTTAAAATTGCATTTGGTTTTGTTTGTGGAACTTAAGCTCACAGTGTGTTAGCAGTTAAGCATTATTTTAAATGAAGAAAACACATTTGAGTTGGGACTTACACCTTTTTTTTTTTTTTTTTCCTCCAAAGAACACACAGTAGTTAGCTTTTGTATATGTTGCAGGGGTATACACGTGCTAATGTGTGTGTGTGTGTGTGTGTGTGTGTGTTTATCTCCAGGAAAGAGATAGCAGAGCTACGAGGAGAGCTGGATGAGGAACGGATAAAGCGCTTAGCCCTGCAGGTAACACTGATCCCTATAGCAACACATGCTGGGCTGTCTACATGTAATACTCTCATTAGTTTAGCCAAATATTGATGCCATTTGTCCGCACATCAAGACCAGAACGAGCACACTGACTGGCACGCACACAATTCATGCAATACATATCGGGTACATACAGTAGTGACTTCTAGCCACCAACTAACAGTGAATTGCAGCAGTGGGAGGCGAAAGAGACCTCTCTGAAAAGTGAAAATTGTGAACAGCGAAAGAATCAGACCAAGCAGGAACAACCGTCCTTGAAACTTGTAAACAGGTAAAACTTTTCTTTTCACAGCTTTAGGGGCGATCAGCTTTGGCTACACCTTTTGAGCATAACTCGTACATTTTAATAGTAAAATACAGAAACTGTAGCCTCTGTGCCAAGTTAACCTTGTCTTTTCATTAACACTTAAACACTAGTCATCCTCTTAGTTGCTGGAAACAATTTGTGCTCTTTCAGTACTTTGGGGCCCTCAGGCAATCTTTTATATTAGCCTGTGTTTTGGTCCCGTGAACTGAACCCAGGGTAAAATTTACCATTTTGGAGCATCTTGGTGGCCTTGTAGTTCAAGGCAGGTAACAGGCAACTGCCTGCAACAGCTCTTGAGGAGCTTTCTCAGTCCTCATCATTTCCTGATGAGGATTGATGTCATCCGGGTTATCTCAGCTTGAGCTTGAGACTTAAAATTTATAAAAGAAAGCCTGTGTTACAAACTGCAGGTGTGGGGTATGAGAGATGGGTGCATTTAGGAGGCAGGGAGGGCGTAATGAAAGATGCTGTTGAGTTGCATTATGGGAATTGTAGGATCCAGCATTTTTCGAGCTTAAACCAACCTGGAGACCAAAAGTCAGGATATCTCGGCCACTGCTGCTTCAATTTGATTCAAATCTGTCCTTTGTCCAGTTGTCATGTTTCATAAATATTGGGTGACTCACAGACTCCATCTGCTGATGAAGATCATGTGTTATCTTTGAAAGCTCCAGAACAGCTACTAAATGGACATTGTGGTGTTTTGTTTTGTTGTTTTTTTCAAAGGTCAAGAATGATCTTTGAAACTCCCAAAAAATCTTGATTAGAAACATTTATTTGGCAGTTGGTACAAGTACACTACAAGTAGTTCAAATTAGTTAATGTTCAATTCAATTTTCTAAGTCAAAAATGTAATAGTCAATTTTTTGACTTATTCACTGACAATGGCAATTAAAAGTATTTTATTTTTTTGAGGTCCCTCGAGAATCTCCCTCGCTGCAGTGAACACATTCAGCCCCCCTGTTGTCTGGTGTGACCTGGCATCAGGGGGTCTGACCATTCGATTTTTCTTATGAAACAGCGGCGGACACGGCCCAGCCCTTCCCAGCATGGCACCGATCACATCACAGGAGAAAAGAAGCCCTGCAGAGAGCCCCAGACATACAAAGTCCACACACACACAAAATAATATACCTGCAGATTAGTTTAAATCCCCTACTGTTAACTTCTACTTTCACAGATGTGTAGAAAGAGATGAAAAACCAGGGAAAGAAAACGGTAATGAAAAAATGGAGAGATTTACACACACATAGCAGTTGTAATAGTAATTAGAGTTATAGGAAGATTATTAGAATGGATGATATACAGCTTTCTCCCTTTCCCTTCCATAGAAAATTGTTTTCCGATGGCTTCACATATACATTGAGTCTGTTATTTTATTTCTTTTTGCCTGCATCATTCAAGATAGCCAGAGGGTTGCCTTTGGATCCTTGAATACAGTGCAACTGATCTAACTTTGGTCTCAATTTAGACTTGCCTCAGCTTTGTCTTGATAGGTGTGATCTACTGGAGAGAGAGCCTTTCTTCAGTCTGTAATCTGTGGAGAAAGAGTTTTACTTTAAAGGAATAATTAGACATTTTTTTTGTGTGTTAAATATGAAGCCAAAGATGGTTAGCTTAGCATAAAGACTAGAAACAGAGGGAAGAAGCCAGCCTAGCTCTGTCTAAAAGTTAAAGAAAATCCACCTACCAGCAATAACACTTCTTCACTTTACATACATTTTCTTTTGTTTTCTGGGGATCATCACTCCTTGGATGTCTGTGTTGTAGCGATGTCCAGTTTCGGGGACTGTTAAGCGCCGTTGGTGTTTCTGAGTTTGGGATGTGTCCATCTCGGGGAAAACTCATGAATGAACCAAACAGATTGATTGGACTGTATGTCTGATGGTAGTTGTAGCTCAAGTCACTTAAAAGTTGTTTCCAGTTTGCTCGATCTGCAGATCTGAAGGGTTAATGTTGCGTTGAAGATTAAAATGCTTGAAATCAATTGGCTAATCTGTTCTGGGCCAGTTTCCAACCAAAAGTGACCTCATGTTCTTTTTAAAAAAATCATTCTGGGATCCTCAACAATAAACCAATTACCTAAATTTCCATCAACTTTCATTGAAATCTGAGATATCCTGTGACAACAACAAACATGGGACCCAAGACATAACCACATTGCTGGTGGTAAAATAAATTTAGCTAGTCCGTTAGTGACTTTTATATATTCATATTGAATACAAAGTGTCATTATGCTGTTTGAACATACAAACTTTCCAACTCGCCTAATCCCCACTAAAAAATCCCTTCCACCGCTGGACGCCTCCACCACTGTGCTTCACAGAGGGGCTCAACCTACTCTGGCAGAGACAGCATCTGCTTTTTTCAGTGTTATAATCTCCATACTGAGTGTGTGTTGTGCAATTGTGTCCTCGCAGATGGAGGTAGAAAAACTAAAGCAGATGACCCATTCGACGTGAAGCCCGCGCTCCAATCAACAGCAAGCCTCAAGGTCAGCTGCTGGCCTGTCGACCAACCAGAGAGCAGGAGGGCGGTGACGGACGGATAGTGGGATGGACGGAGAGAGGGTGTGGTATCAGATGAACCACCTCGAGCTCAATTCTTTTTCAGTGATCTATAAAATAAACTCTCCCCTTATTTGTAAGATTTACATTTTGCACATATAAAAATGTTTTCAAGCTAGATCTAATTAATTTACAGATGTATATGTTTTTCTTTTTTTTCTTTTGCCAACACAAAAAACAAACTGAGGCCTTACTTCAAACTACTGCGTTGGACTTAGAACTCTGCCACTCAAGCTCTCTCCCCTTCACTCTGGCGTTCCTTGAACCCCTCAGGGAGGAGGTCCGCTCTCAGTACTACTGACTTTGTATAAAGCAGGGGGCGCTTGTTTTCCTCGTCTGATTTTCTTTTTTGTATTTTTTATGATACACAAATAGTTGATTTTAAAAATAAGAAAATGTTCGACTTCATTTAACAACTTTTGATCCTTGGAAACTATTTTTTCTTTCCTACACTGCGCCTGTCAGCAGTACTCTACTCCATGTCTGCAGAGCTTCAAAGAGCTCTGCATTCATTTTTCTTTGTCTTTTATATGGTTCCTAGCATTCCTATCCAGGGTAACACTACTGTGCCTGTTCAAAACAAAGTTATATTAAGTGTTTGTAATGGGAGCGTACATATACCATGGTGGTGTCTGGAAATTTTGCAGCACGATATTGTACATCTATATTTTTTAAGTCTACTGACATGCCTAGTCAAATGCTATATAGAGGGTCTCTACTATTTTTGTCAAACTGTTTCACCCGCTGGGAATGTTCTCAGAGGGTTAGCCGGAGTTATACTCTGCAGGTAATGCAGACAGAATCCACATGCAAAAAAACTGTAAAGAGAAGGGGAAAGGAAGGAGAGGTGGCCTTCTTCCATTAATAAGGTTCCTGACCAATACATTGGCATGTTTATCAAAAACATTGTGTCATGTTCATCTATACAACCTGCTTTTCTTACTTGTTTTTAATCTGGCCGTCATCCCTTTTAATCCCTGTTATGACCCATTCTACCTCTTCCTCTCCTTTCTCCCATCCATCTTTGATTCAAAGTGAATCACATGATCTGAGAGGAACCTCGTCTTTCTGCTCTGTAATGTGTTATACATGAGCTAGCACAGCACTCATCAGCTGTCCTGTCCTTATTCTACATGTCTGTCTTCTAGTTTCCATATCTTCCCACATTCCTAGGACACAAATTAAGCTAACCAACGAATTATAATGAAATTGAGGAGCAAAGAGTTAAAGCCCCCATGTGTAGAATTTATGATTATATAATCCTTCAAATTATTCCCTTGGTGGAAGTTTTTGTATGTAGAAAAATGAAACAATCCTGGTGCAATCTGTCTGCCACAATGTGTTTTTAGCCACGCTAGTGTCCGGGCTCTAGAGATAGCAATCCCTATCAGTCTGTCAGTTGATTGGTCTGTCCACCAGACTCAAATATGGCAATAAATATTGCCATGAAATTTTGTACAGACATTCATGGTCCCATAGGATGAATCCTAATGACTTTGGTGATCCCCTGATTTTTCGTGTAATGTCACCAACAGGTCAAAGTTTTAAATTATATAGTGAAATATCTCAATATCTAACAGATACATTGGCCAAACATTTATCATTACCAGATGATGTATCCTTATAACTTTGGTGATCCTCTGACTTTTCATCTAGCGCTGCCAACAGGTTAAAACTTGAGTAACTAAACACCTGGCTAGAAAGTCTGGTTCATCTCTGACAACACTCATCTGGGTAACCTCACCCAGCAGTGATGTCACAGTGTACTGACACACCCTGGAGTACACTTTGACATCACTGCAGCGTGGTGAGAAGCACAGTTTAGTCAACAAAAACAAAATGTTCAGCTGGTGTTAAGTTACTCTTTTATCTGTCCAATACTTTACGACATACCTGCAAAACTAGTGACATTCCCATCTGCCTCAGCTGTACTTATTGGCAATTAGCAAATGTTAGCATGCTAACACGCTAAACAACGTTGATGAACATTGTAAACATTATACCTACTCAGTGTAGGAAACTAAAAATATATTTAATATACTTTTATATATATTTTTGCCTCCACTGTCTAAAAAAATTGGCATTTCCAAAATTTGGGGGGCACTTTAAAATAAAAATTAGTGCCTAAAGTAATGTGAAATGAGCCCAAATTAAAATGCATAATGTTACAGTAATCACCACCTTGTGCATGAGTAAATAAAAAGCATCCTGTTGCTGTTCCAAAGAGAAGTGTGCAATTATGTGGAATAAATAGCCTGCGTAATTTTAAAAACACAATCACAAACAGCAGTGATACTATTTCTAATAAATATAGTGGATGGGGAGATTTTGAAATTTCATTGGGGGGAAAAAAAATCAGGGGAAGTGAAACTCCAGGAGAACAGTGAGAGGGGCAGGAAAATCAAACGCGTTGGCAAGCGTAGGTAGGCTACCGGTCTGTCACAGCAGCCAACTTCACTGCAGGTGCAGGATCGCCGGGCCTCTGCCAGTCAGGTATCGTAACAGCAGTGTGAACAACAGCGCTGTTTGTGTGAGTGTGTGTTGGAGACGGAAATGGAAATAAAATGATGCTTGCCCCACTAATTTCCGACACTGTACCTACTAAACATCAGCTTGCCTGACCGATACTAGATTTTTGAGGCTGATATTAATATATGGGAGTTTAAAATAATCAGATAATATATTGGCTGATGTAATTTTCTTTTAGATAAAAACATGACTAACATTTTAGTAGATTCCGTTTTTTTATTTTTGTCGTCTCAACTCTGAGTCTGACATTTTACAGTTGAAAAATAAACTTGTAAGTGCTCTCTGCAGACAAAAAGAATATCTTTGGAGCATGTTAGCATTTAGCTCAAAGCACAAAGTAGGCTACAGCCTCCGGGAGCTGCTAGCACTTTCAGTCATGTAGGCTAAAATGTTCAAACCCTACACAAAGGGACTTTAAGATGAAGCTCATAAACAGAAAAGGACATGGGGTGCTTTCTTACTGTGCATTGCTGTTTTTTTCTTTCTCAAGAGCATTTTCAGCAGCACAGAACTACCGCTGCCCTTCTGGATGTGAGGCTTTTGTAACATCCAGTAACTGGATTCTCATCACTGCTAGTAATGTTCAGGGCTACAGAAATGTAGAGCACAGTGCGAGTCAAACTAATGCATTGTAGGCTGTAGCCTCCGTCGGCTCTAACCTGTAGCCCTGATCTCTGAATGTGTAAGAGAAACGGAAACAAGTACAGTACCAAGTGTAACCCCCTCTGGCCTCTATATACGGGTTAGAGGAACGTTTCAGCCCCGAGTATTGGTCACAATATTTACAGCAGGTTTCATTTCCAAGTCAAATGTTGTATAACTGTTTCACATCTACAACTGTGTACCACTGTTATTCCTTGTTTTTTTTATTTTAAATATCTTTATACATATCTCACAATTTGTCTTAAAGAAGTGTTTCTTTGCTTTTAAATCATCCTCCTCAGGCTTCGTCGCATGTGTTCTGTGTGTGTGTGTGTGTGTGTGTGTGTGTGTGTGTGTGCGTGCTTTTGCTGGTGTCTGCGTGCAAACATTCAAGTGTAACATTCAAAAGCATCCATGATGTTAAATTTTGGACTCCAGAGTGCTTTGACCACGTTGAGACTGTATATCTGACCTTAATGAGCAAGGCACTCATGCAATAGGTTGATGCCTAACAAAAGAAATTTTCATTTTTAGCATGCAGCTCTTGAACAATATGGCTGGGCAATAAAATAATCAAAGTGTGGGAAAGAGGGACCGGGGAGGTTGGGTGACAGCTCTTCATGTAATATCTGTAATACGGCTTAACTTCCACATATTGTACATTCCAGTTTGACACCAAGAAAAGAAGAAATCTGTGCACATTTATAACATATTTTCAAGTGATTTTGTTTACAAGAGCTGTATCCTTGCATGAGCTGAGATTCTTCTCAAAAAATGAATAAATATCTTTATTTACTGTCACAGACTGTTTTCTTTGCCTTTGAATTGTGCATCACTTAAGTGTTCACAGCAGCATAACAACCTTGAGGCTTTTTCATGCCTGAATTCTTCATTCTTGGAAATATTGAGTGGAAAATATCGACTGTTCAGAGGAGAGAGTGAGTTTCTGAGGAAATGCAGCTTACAGTGAAATTTGCCCTGGGTGATGCGTTCCATCTATTATTGTGTCTGACCTCTGACTTTATCAGTCCATCAACGTTCCAACCTTCACCTATGGTCACGAGCTTTGGGTAGTGACCCAAAGAATGAGATCACGGATACAAGCGGCCAAAATTAGTTTCCAACGTAGGGTGGCTGGGCTCACCCATCAGGTCAGGGTAAGGAGCTCAGCCATCCGGAGGGAGCTCGGAGTAGAGCTGCTGCTCCTTTGCGTCGAAAAGGAGCCAGTTGAAGTGGTTCGGGCATCTGATCAGGATCCTCCTGGGCGCCTTCCTTTGGAGGTTTTCTGGGGAATGTCCAACTGGTAGCAGACCCTGGGGTAGACCCAGAACACACTGGTGAGATTATATATATCTCATCTGGCCTGGGCACACACCAAGAGGAGCTGGAAGACGTTGCTGGGGGAGAGAGACGTCTGGACTACCTTGCTTAGCTGCGAGGAGAGAAGAAACGAGGAAATCAGTTTTTAGAGAGATGAGACGTTTCATGTGAAGCGACGTCTGTTTCTGATGACGGCTGCAGCTGATCACAGCTGGATCAGCTGTCAGTCCGATTAACAGCTGTAGAGACTTTTGATGGAGTTAGTATGTGCACACGTGCAATAATAATAAAGACAAGTTATCACTGGAAGAGCAGCAGTGTTTTCTCTCTGTAGCCTGTTTAACAAACACCTGCACTCTGTGTTTATACTGTGTCCTGCCTTTATATTATTTATTCATTATTTGCAACTATATTGATACTCTGATTGTGAAGTCATGGAATAACCCAGAAGCGTGTCTTTTGAACATTGGAAATTATTTATTATGCTAAATGTTGGGGAGGGAAAATTGAAATCAAGGCATCATCTTCGTGTGTATCCTCGCTCATGGCTCCTCAGAGATCCCTCCTCGCTCCTCGGAGCACAAATAAGAGCTTTGGGACGGCCTTCAAGATGGCGGACCAGAACGACTTCCAGTTCAAGCGAGGCACGAGGAACGTGCGAGGAATGAACAAATATAAAATCTTAATCTGTAAAGTAACTGTAGCTGTCAGGTAAATGTTGTGAACGTAGTGGAAGTAAAGTGCAAAAAAATCGTACTTAAGTACAGTACTTGGGTAAATGTACGTAGTTTCTTTCCGCCACTGTCAATTAAAAGACCAGTGTGTAAGATTTATTGGCAGAAATGGAAGCCCAACATGTTGCACCGCCTTGTTTCTACAGTAGCCCAGAACGGACAAACCAAAAATTGGCTCCAGAGAGGGCCTTTGTAGGTTGTCCTACATTCTTGGAAGGGGAGGGTGAGCAGAGGGGTTATCAGTTGGTTGCAAACCTCACCGCTAGATGCCACTAAATCCTACACACTGGTCCTTTAATCATTTGGTCTATAAACTGTCAAAAAATAGTAAATATATATACTTTATATGACAGTATTATAATGTTATGATATAACAAGACAGTTTCTTTCAGTTGGCAAAAAAGAAATTCTAGAACTCATAATGTCACAATGTGGTCACATCACAGTACAATCCTTCCTTTGATTAGGTGTTCATTCTGTCAGTCAGACGACCGAGGAGGACACCACTGTTGAAAGCAAATCATAAAAAAGCGAGACTGGAATTCGCCAAAATGCATATTGACAAGCCACAAAGCTTCTGGGAGAATGTCCTTTGGAAAGATGAGACAAAACTGGAGCTTTTTGGCAAGTCACATCAGCTCTATGTTCACGGACGCAAAAATGAAGCATACAAAGAAAAGAACACTGTGAAACATGGAGGAGGCTCGGTTATGGTCTGGGGGTGCTTTGCTGCATCTGGCACAGGATGTCTTGAATCTGTGCAGGGTACAATGAAATCTCAAGACTATCAAGGCATTCTGGAGCGAAATGTGCTGCCCAGTGTCAGAAAGCTTGGTCTCAGTCGCAGGTCATGGGTCCTCCAACAGGATAATGACCCAAAACACACAGCTAAACACACCCAAGAATGGCTAAGAACAAAACATTGGACTATTCTGAAGTGGCCTTCTATGAGCCCTGATCTAAATCCTATTGAACATCTGTGGAAGGAGCTGAAACATGCAGTCTGGAGAAGGCACCCTTCAAACCTGAGACAGCTGGAGCAGTTTGCTCACGAGGAGTGGGCCAAAATACCTGTCGACAGGTGCAGGAGTCTCATTGGACATCGCTTGATTGCAGTGATTGCCTCAAAAGGTTGTGCAACAAAATATTAAGTTAAGGGTACCATCATTTTTGTCCAGACCAGTTTCATTAGTTTGTTTTTTAAAATGATTCTGTTGAACCATAATTCAAAAGCAATGTCTGATTTTCATTACTTGATTTTCAGTAAATTTTTATTTATTATTACTTTTGTCAGTTTCAAGTTATTTCAGTGACCATTGTGGGTTTTTCTTTCTTTAACGGAAGGGTACCAACAATTTTGTCCAGGTGTGTAATTTAGCCAAAAATCTTACCTTTATTTGATAGTTGTAAGGTGTACATATTTGTGTTATTTTCATATTTTTATGATGATTATTTTATATTTCATATTTCACATTTATTACTAGGCTGCACAGTATCCATGGTAACAATGCAGCTATAAAGTCCATCACTGGGGAAACAAGTCAGACCGGGCTTGTATCCCCCAGGTGAGTGGTGGACTGTTCAATGAAAACCTGTAAATATGAATGTATAGTCTATCAGAGAGACGGTAACTAAATTGACATCCAGAGTGAACTTGTCAGTTAATGTTTATTTTGATTNGATTGTCTACAGAAATCATTCATTAGTATTGTAAGTTTCCTTTGATTATGATTTTCTTTTATACTGAATAGTTTTGCTCAGACCGGGCTTGTATCCCAAAGTGCTTGTAAGCAATAAATCATCTGTGAATCGACATCGGAGCTGTTTGTGTCTCTTCGTTGGAGTTTACTGTAGCTAACTGTCAGCCGTTAGTCAACCAACATCATAAAACGCAACGCAGAGACTATTGGCTGTTACCACTATCAGCGACATAAGAAATGTATTTGACGTTTTATAAACTGTAATCAAGAGTAGATAGAGGGTCTATCTACTCTTGATTACAAGGTTAAACTAGGCACACAGAAATGATACTTTTTTTGGATAAGTTTTTCACCTAATGAATCAGTAATGTTCACACACATATTGTCATTTTCCTACAGAAAAAAAACTAAATTGTGATTTAAAGCAGGCAGTACCTGAACCAAAGAAAAAGTAAAAAAGATAATCTCAGAAACCCACGCAACAGAACTCCTCCTTCATTTAGAAAGGGATCCATTTTTTTAATATGATGGTTTGTTTTACATGTTTTTCAGGTTAAGACATCTTTTTGAAAATGTAAAAGCTTGATTTAATTTCATATAAACTACATTTACTTATTTAAAGACTCTGCTCTCCTGGTACGGTACACCCTGCAACAAATACCACATCTACAAAGGTGAAAATGTTGTTTTTGGTTTAATTTGCTTCTTTCAGATTTAATTGACTGCTGATGAACATCACCATGACAGAACAACCATCCCTGGACCAACCAGGGTGTTCTGCTGCATCAGGGCAGACACCTGATACTCTGCATATTGACCTGCCGCTTGTTGATCCAGAGGACATCTGTTTTACCATCAATAAATGTTTGGTACAAATCACGTCACAGTAAGTGCTGCTACGGTGGCCCTGAAGGTCAAGACACAACAACATTTGACAATTCATTCAGAATGTTTATGCCACACTGACTGTGTTTTCTTACAGGCATTGGGAGCTATTGACAGACGGCTTTATGAGCTGTGCGATAATGACTGCGCTGGCCAATTTTTGCATGGATATTATCCAGACTTCTGCAGAGGCCATACTGGATTTCGTGATGCCGCAGGTCTACAGATACATGAGAACTTATGGCTCTTTTTCGCTGACTGTCCTCGGTCTAACTGAGGACCGAATCCACACCTACCTGGGGGATTCTATTGAACAGGCGCTAGCTAACTGCCTAAAGATCAAAGTGCAGAATTATGTGGCCACCAACGTGTTCTCCCAGTTGCTTTTGAGACACATTTCAAAGACGATCAACTCAGTCTTGGCTTTTTCCACTCAGACTCCCATCCCGGAGTCCAGACTCCCAGTGTTTTTTGTTAGCGGCTGTGTGACTTCCATTAGAGACCTTAAAGATATGGTTTGTCAGATTGCCACCATACTGACAACAGCCCTCAATGGTCCAGATCAGTCAAGCCAGACTTCACTGTGGGAACCGAGCGGAGAAGTGGAGTTCCCCATATTCTGTTTAAATTCCAGAAGTGACTTAAAGAAATTGGTGAA
The DNA here is from genome assembly GCA_002120245.1 of Maccullochella peelii. Classification (NCBI taxonomy): domain Eukaryota; kingdom Metazoa; phylum Chordata; class Actinopteri; order Centrarchiformes; family Percichthyidae; genus Maccullochella; species Maccullochella peelii. Next base: position 15,085 of record LKNJ01003026.1, on the reverse strand, counting down.
GACTTACATCATTCACATGGTCAAAGTCCTAAAAAGCGGAGCTCAAATGCCACACTGTGAAATGAGCTCTTGCAACCATAGAGATGTCTGTATTAGAGTTGGCACAAACACACACATTTTGACTGTGGAAGACAGGGAATCACATGGACAGCAGTCTGCAACGTCTTCCTATAGTGGTTTGGATGCCATACCAGGTGCTGTGCCTGACAGCAAGTCCCATTCTGAGAGATGTCCCTTCAATTCAGTTACAGTAAGTGGCGCAACGGAGGACCATTCTCGTTGTGTTGGTCCCAAAGAGATGGAGTCTCTTAAGAACATAGCTGATGAACTCATACAAGCATTTTTGGAAGAAGATGTGCAGGGAGCATCGCAGACAGACAGTTGTCAAAAAGCTGTCCACAGTGTCATTAACAACGTTAAATTAAGAGAACTCACGGACAGAATCTTTAATGTGGTAATGAGTGGACGTGACTACCAGATTCCGTTAGTGCCAGCTGCAACACGCGTATGCGACACTGTGACCTATAGAAAGCTGAGGAGAGGGGACGTCACCAACCTAAACATTGTCGCTCACGCCCTTTATATGAGGACAGAGGAGGTTGTTACTCGTTGTGCTGTGCAGGTTCTCCTGTGGTCAGGTCTACGCCCAGAGGGGCCTGATTATTCGTCTCCACTCTCATTAGAAGAATTGCCTGAAGATCTTGACTTTGTGCATATACCAAGTCATGCAACAGGAGACCATATAGAAGCAGTGTTTAGAAGTCCTCCTTCTCATCACAATTCTTCCATGTCGAGTCAAGATTCTAATGCCATATATGATGCAATCCCTCAGCCGCCGGAGCCAACGCAGTCACAGTTGCTGGCAGGCATTGTGCACACATCCCTGATTAGTCTGCTAGTTGGGAAGATGCTCACTGCCATCGGTATTAGAAACACTGACATTATGTTTGAGGTTGTAAAGAAAGCGGTTGAACAGCTTCAAGATGTGGACCCTAAGGTGTACGACCATTTCCATGCCTCCCTGATGGGTCGGAGTTATAAAGACATTTGCCAGACTGCCATCACCAACCTCCTGCTGGAGTTTGGCTCTGTACAAGTGATGCAGGAGGCGGTGAGATCAGGGGATCCCAATTTTCAGGAGGCTATTTCGAGAGTACTGAAGAAAGAGCTGAGAATTTCTACATCTCCAGTGCCTCATGGAAACGCAGCCAAGAAAACAGTGTGTGGTTTCTTTCAAAGACTGTGCTGCAAAAAAACTTCAAAGAAGGCTGGCAAGACCACCACTGTAATCTCTCTAACCAGTGACCAGGACGACAGCGAGTTACAGGGTAAATAACTCAAGTGATTAGCATGTCACAGGGTTAGCTATACAGTGTTCATGTCATTACAAATTTTTCAGATTGAGATTTACTAGCAAAACAACAGACAAGTCTGTATTTCTGTGGATATTTCTGTTGCTGGCTCCAGTAGCTTGACATCAGCTTTAAACTGTCTTTCTTAGTTGTTTAAATCTTATGTAATTTATTGCTACATTTTGCTACTCTGTCTGGATTCAACCATCTTGTGCTTGCTTTAGCACACTTGTTGCACTGTTTATTGCATTGCTGTGTGACATTTACTGACATTAAAAACATTAGAAGTTAATATTTCAGTCAAACAGCTCATGTTTGAAATGTTTATAACAGCAGCAGCACATGGTTAGAGTTTGGCGTCTAGGCTCTGACCTCATCACTCCCCACAGATGTGTTAACATAGAGATATTGGGGAGTGATGAGCAAATATCTTAAACCCCTTTAGCCAGAGCCTGCAGGTGGATGGGTGGTGGTGGGGCTGAAAGAACAGGCAGCAGTACTGATGCAGGACAGCAGTGGCATTGACAGGCAGAGGGAGAGCTGGGAAATTATGCAGCTTAAATAGACCGCCAAATGGGGAGGGTGTATTTGGTAGATAATTGTGGAGAGTAAGGCATGTCATGTGTGTATAGAAGTGCAGCTTGAGTTGACTGCCTGAACTAGCTCGCAGGCGTCGCTCCATTTAATGGTCCCAGGAAGCACTTCACATTAATTTTTGTGTTTTTGTTTTTTTCACAGACCATTTGAGTGAAGAAGAACCATTGAAAGAGCAAACAGAGCTACACCAGTGTCCACTTATTAGCAGGATAGCAACCTCCACCAGCATCATGTGCTCCTCCATTGCTAGAGCACAGGGCAGACCATTCGTTGCTTGTTTCAGGCCAAAGAGCCAGTAAAGCTTCAGCACAGATGAGACTTTGGACTTCGGAGTAGCTATAGAGATGTGAAGTTTCACTCAACATCTGGCTGACTGGAGCCACTATAGGTAAGTTATTGAGAACCCTTCTCAAATTTCTAAAAATAGGGGGACTGTTAAGTTGGTTTTTGCTTTTTGATTCCTGAAAGCAAAGTGTGGACCTACTATGCTTTTGCATTGCTGTTACATGTGTTAATACATGTATAGTGTTTACAGTATGGCATTGGATTTGTACCTGTAACCTGCACAATGACAATAAAGTTGAATCTAATCTAATCTAATACCAGATCAAGGGACATAAAATTTAAACAAGCATGTTTACATACCAAGGAGTTAGCTGTCTCTAATCTCAATGAGTAAGGCTATAGGGAGGTGTAGGGGCTTCACAATAAAAGTCTTTAGTCTTTAGTTTTAGTTGTGACAGTTAGTTTAAAGTTTAAAACATCAGAGACTTTACTACAACTCCAAGCAGAGAAAACAGTGAGTTAGGTGCTTGTAGTAATGTAATGGAGATTAGTGTGTGCTTGATTGAAATGTAGTGGGGGAAACGCTGAAGAACCACGGGATATCTCACTAATTACATTATAGGTGAGTGTTTATGGCAGCCTGAGTGCTAAAAAAACACAGTTTTTTGCTTTCAACATATTGTGGTTTGTTATATTGCTCATTCAAAATGCCAGAATCAGAACAAGAAATTGAAAAGCTAAATTGGAATTGCTAAAATCTTTATCCCTAACCCTATCTGCAGGCTGACTGGAGGAGAGGAACCACTGCAGGCCAACTTGAGCAGAGGCGTCCCATGACAACCGGAGGAGAGGAGCAGCGATTGGGGAGGGGAAGGGGGTCCCCTCTTCTGTGATCCTCCTCAAGGTTTCTTCCATTTTCCCTGTATTAAGTTGTCTTTGGAAGTTGTTCCTTGCCTGTTTGAGGGGGGTGTCCTTAATATATATATATATATATATATATATATATAACTAATGAAAACCTCATTGCACACAGAGTGGGAGGAACAGTAGGTTAAAAGGGGGTCAACAACTATTCTTGCCCTGGGTCCCCCCTGGCAGGTTAATCCAGCCCTGCTGTTGACCAGTGGGAGTTCTATAGAACACTGGTAGAAATAACTGGTAGAGAGAATCACAGTTCTGCAGAGAGCAGCTTAGTCGTTGAGTTAAAGCGAAAATCAACAAGATGTGGAAGGTTTTATTTTGAAGGATATGACAGGAAGTTGTGAATCTTTTCGCTCCACGGTGTTTATTGAAGGTATATAACAAGGTGATTGCTAAAGCCCGACTGATTGACTTGATGCTGCTGCTCACCGGAGGAAGCCCAGAGCAGAAATTGAAGCTGAACCACAGGAATATTTAGCAAACTGTTTCTGTTCTTCATCAGGACTTCTTCTAACGCTGGAACTGGATCGGCTTTGTGGGAATTAAACTCCGCTCGAGATGACTGACGACCGATAATCAAAAGGTGAGTGATGAACCAAACCTTCACTTTAGGGTTGTTTTTTCATTTTACTCCTTTACGTCTTCCCTCCCTGTGTGTGTAACGAGGACATGTTCTAAAGGGCGCTGTGTAATTCCTGCTGTATTTTCCTTCTGTTTCACGTGGATGTTCCAGCAGAATAGGCTAAATGATATCCTCGTGGCTTTATTAAAAAATCTCTAATAAAAAAAAAATTAATACCATGCAAGTGAGCACACAGAAAGCTCCATAAAGTCATACAGGGGCGTCATTTTCCCCACTTTTCAAAATGTTGTCCTAATTACTTTCGCAGTGTCCGTTAGATTTATTCGCTAAAACACATGTTAACGCTGTCTTCTCGTTGTCCAGTCTCCAAATTCGAGATTCAAAGAGCTCCGATGTCATAAATAACAAAAATAACAAGATACGGTACCCAGCCCGGTCGCCTTCATTTAGCCACCAAGCTTTGCAAGGAGCGGCGATTGCTCTATGGGCTTTTTTTGTCCCGAGTTTCACCTCTCAGGCACAAACTGGACGATATTTATAAAACATATTTTTCAGAAAAAAAAACAATTTAATCTTATTTTGATGCACAGGTGAAACCTTGTAATTTTATTAACCCTTGTGTTTTTTCTGTATTTCTTCATTGTTTGGGGTCCAACAGAGCCCACCACCTTATGTGTAAAACTATTAATAACAACTGCAAAAAAAAAAAAAAATCCTTATTTTTTTCCTTATTTTCTGCTGACCTTATTAAAACACAATATGTACAGTCACTTTCAAATTGCAAAAGGCAAAATAACCATTAAAACACAGCCGGTTAAGCTAATAATTTGATTAATGCAAGTAAGTTAAAAATGTAATGCAAAAAATTCCTTACATCTTCCTTCCGTCACATCACATTTATTCCATTAATATGCAATTATTCATGGGGTTGCTATAAAAACTTAAGAGACAGATGCCACCAACAGGACAATGTCCACCATACAAAAATTAAAAATGAACCCAGTCTTACCCGTGTTCATGTCTTACATGTGTGAACCATTTTTCCAAAAACCACTGATTCAAACAAGTTTTTTCTCTGCTCAGGTGTGTTTTATTTGTTAGCGTTGGTCTGTAGTGTATGCAATTTTTTTCATGGCTCTGAAAAACTGCTGAATCAATTCTCCTTATTGGAATCAAGCAAAAAATATGAACAGGGATGTTATAATGGGAATATTTAAATAGCCAAATAAGTAAAATAAATGTATAATACGCCATTAGCAAAAACAAAGTAATCCGTAATAAATGTTGTTGTGCATGAGTGTGTTGAAGTCATCTGTGTAGGTGTCTTTGTGTATATTCTTTTTGGGCCGGCAGATGTTTGAAGCCATGTCTCTGCTGCCACAGAACGGCTGGTCGTACACGTTGTATGTCTCGTCCTCACCACCGACAAAACCACTTTCCATACCATGGACAGAGACAGAGAGATAAAGGAAGGGTGACTTTTAGAAAAATATATGCACAACAAGGAAATAGCTAAATCTTTTGACGTGAGCTTCTGCCTGCAAATAAATCTCTTAATCGGCTCTCTTAATTTTGCTTCCCTTTGTACCCAAGAAAAAACATTTGTCAAGTGGATTATGAGGCGTTTCTTCCGTGTATCTGACAAAGACAGGTTTGAAAAGAAAAGCTGTTCATTGGGATGGATTACTGAAGTACATTTCAAGCCTTTGCATGTTCATTTGTATTGTATTATTTGTGTATACTGACTTGTCTGTCTGGAGGCAAGGAAGAACACATTACAGAAGCAAAAAAAGCATTTGCATTAGGAAATGATTGCCACAGGTTGTCTTTGATGCTGCACTAATTCATATGTTTACATCAATAATTGATTAAATGACAATTTGTACAAAACACCTCTTTCACATTGCAGACACACCCACGGAGAATTATCACCCCGCTGCAGAGTTGGGTGATAATTCACAGACAAAGTTAGCAACTAGCTAGTGGACATGGAGAAGCATCTAGCATCTAAAGAGACAGATATTAGACTAGAAAAAGAGCTTAATATTGGACTGACATAGAAGGCCAGAAACAAGACTCCAAATTAATGCTATTGTTGCTTCGCCGCAACAAGGAGGTGTTTGCCAACCAGCCACCTACTTGAAAGGACTGCTGGGTGCTCGCTGGGCAAGTGGCCGCTCTACGATCCAAGCTGGAATGTGCCGAAAAACTCCTCTCCGGAGAAGATGCAGCTGCCTGTAATTCCACCGTCCCCTGGCTAATCACCTCTGACATCCGCCGTCTAGAGGAGCCCACTCAAGTACGCAAGCGACAAGCAGGAGGAAAGGACCTCCTGTTCCACCCCTCTTCCTCGTTCCACCTGGACAGAAGTGGTTGTCAGAGTTAGAAGAAAAACCATCCGCCGTATGACTCTGAATGAAACCTTGCCTGCACGGCTCTCCACCTCAAATAGCTTGTTCTCTCTTGTTTTCTCTGGTTCCATACCATATCTCTGCTGCCGTGGTTTGAAGATTTTCAGCCGCCCGTATGCTCTGGACAATTGGCTGTGTAAATTGTCCAACTTCAACCAGTTTGGATATGTACAACATTGATTTTTTTTTCTGGCTGTGCGATGCCTTCTACAATCCAGATGGTTTACACCCAAGTAGATTAGGGGCCCAAATGCTCTCCTCAAACATTAATAAATGTCTTTAATGGTGACTCTATTGTGTATCACCTGTCAGGACTATTCATTGCTACCGGTAACAGAGTCCCCCGCTGGAAACACAGCCCTGCAGTGAATGTTAATAATCTGGTCCCTGTTAACCTTACTGCCTCAACTCCTGCCTCCTGGGCCAGTCCAGTTCCATATCCATCTCCTAAATATTTGGGCTGTTAAATGTTAGATCTCTGTCAAAAGTGCTGGAAAAAAAAGTACTAGTATAACAATTGGATAATTCATTAAATTATATAAATAAACAGCTAGACCCTCCACAATTTCACACACTGGCTAAAGTGATAGAAAAACTGACGTTTCAGTTAGCACTTATTACATCTTATGTAAATGTCAAGGGTGTTTGTGTATCTATTTAAAGCGGCTAAAATCAGTGTTTTATTATGAATAGATCTGACTATTTGTAGGGATGACCCCGAATAATGATTCGTTCTAATGAGCCTGATTCGACTGCCAATCTCACAGTCGAATTATCGCGTTGGCTGGAAAATGTGGTTATGAAACAAAGGATCTTTCCATTCGGGTTATATTGGGGGTGCTGGATTAATTTATTTGGTGTAGTGGGTCCAGGAAACTCACAGACCAGTTGCATGCATTGTAAATCATCTCTCGTGATGCTACTCAGCCAATCAAATCTGTGTATTCTGAAAGCATTGAGACGCGATGAGTGAGATACACACGCACACTCTCAGGGGAGAGACGAGACGAGAGACAACAATCAGAGAGAATTATTTTCACATGGCGTGCTCTTAAAAAAAGAAAAGTAAACAGCTTTTGATCAAGAATGGACAGACTCTTACATGTTCATTCTTCCCATGGGCAGTTCAAAACCAGTATGTCTCATATGTTCCGAGACCGTGGCGATTATTAAAAGAAAAAAAAAACATGATTAGATGATCATTCGACGGTAGGCAAAACTTGACTGTGACTATGTAAATTCTGAGGGACACCCCTAACTATTTGGATGTGAAAAGTGTGGTTTGTAGTGACAAACACACCGAGAATTATCACCCAACTTTGCAGTTCCCCTCAGCTTTATAGTGCCTTTCAGCTCATTCCTTTGGTTCATTAAACACATAAATAAGCAATTAAAAATAATAAATTGTGTAAAATATATAAATGAAACTTGAAAAAAGTCAACTCATTGTCATGAAATGTTACTTCATCATTATTATTTTATCTTATAAACTTTTTTAAATGTCTGTTTTTATTTCCTAATGGCAGTTTTCCCAATAACACTTTCATTTCATGTCACTTTTATTTCATGTCACCACCCTCTCACCTTCCAGGTTGGCTAGGTAGGCTATCTAGCTGCTCCTGTAAATAAACACAAGTTGTTGTAGGAAAAGCACAGGTCTCACTACTAGCATTAACGATGGCCCTGTTCTATAGTGTCCCTGTACGTCATGACAGTGTGACAGTACCAGGACCCTGAAACTGAAGCAGCTAATCATTAGCCATCATTAGTTTTATTATTACACCTGTGCTTTTCCTCGTGTGACATATCAAAATGTCTTCTGTGAAAAATACCAATGATGGGTTTCCTTTGCTGTTGTCTTGAACCTGCACAACTAAGACAAACCTAAACCTGAGAAAATGTCCTCACATTCATCATCTTATCAGTCAGGAAAGTTGCAAAATGTGCAGTCGGGTTCCCTGCATGTATGTGTTTGCAATTTCATACACTGCATGTATAGGTACATTTGTGCAGTTATGTGTCCTGTTTACCTGATCCCTGTGTGCGTGAACTGTTTACATTTTGAGGAAGCAGCTTCATTGTCTCAGCCTTTTCCTCCACTTCCCAGGACATTGTGGACAGTGATGGAGAACGAGACGTGCTCGCACCCCTCATACGTCCCCCATTATCTCCTCCATGGTGACCCTTTCGCCTCAAGACTCTCCAGAGAGGCGGATATCGTTGCAGCTTTTTACATGTGTGTCATAGGTCAGTCTCTCATTGCAAACAATGCTCTCTCTTTATGGCTTCATAAATGTTTTTATTTCCTGTTTCCTGTTTCCCTGTCTTAGCGCCTTCTTTTGAAGAAAGATGAAACTAGTTATATTTGCTTTTAATATATTTTGCCTTTCAGATTAGTATGATCCCAAAGAACATTTTCTTAATGTGCAAATGACTGACTGAAATTAGTACCGTTCAAATCAAATCACTGACCTTTCACACTAATTATGTCCTACTGGAGATGGCTTCAGGCAGGCAGGGGTACAAAGGGGGTCATTGTGTAACCACGTGTGGTTAAAGTATAAGTTCGGAACTGACTAACAAAGCTACACTATGTAAAGTTGATTAATTTCCTTTTTACCATCAATTCATCATGACCACATTCTATTGAGGCTTTGGTATAACAGGAAAGGGGGAAGTACACGTTCTATTTCTAAAGGCAATTAAGGGCATTTATGGGAAATGGAGTTAAATAAAAACATACACAAAACAACCACAAAGAGACGCAAAACAGACAGGTTTACCTGGCTGTAGGCTGTATGGAGTTAAAATAATAAATAAATGAATTATATAATAAATAGCAGCTATAATTCATATTAAAATATTTAGTTGTCTGTTTGACATTAATTTATTACACTGATGTGCCCCAGTGAGAGGACTTGTTAAGTTGCTCTATAGTAAGAATCTGAAACCTGAAATTGTAAACGTGTATTTCGGTCAGGAAACTTTTGGAAAAGCTTCCCCCAGATGCAGTCCAGCAAAGGCACAACCTAGTCTAGTCTAATCTTTACAGCTCACTATTGGCCCTGTTGAGGCACGCGCTCGGTCTTTTGCTTTCCTTGGTCAGAGGATTGTGGATTTGGCTTCTTGTTTTAATGTTGGAGCAGGTGATAACATCACAACCCCATAAGTGTGGTTTTGGTGTCTTACAGTTAAAAAGACGTCAAGCTATCTCTTAAAACTGGACAAAATTTCATTGAAAAGTTTAAATATTGTGATTATAAACTTTATTCAGGAAAATTTCATTAGTTATATTTCCAACATGTAACAGGCTCTAATAGATCTTCTGCATATATTTTCTGGCAAAAGTGATTGAAAAGTAAAATCCTTGCCATACATTAGTTTTAATGCCCAGGTTTACAAGTGAGATACCACCGTGGCTTGTTAATTTCAGTTTACAAACCGGATTAATCTAAACTGTAGGCTACTGTTTAATTTAAAGGGTCAGAGAGGGACTGATAAACACAGTATGCCTCTTTAAATATGATAGTGTAGCATTACTATATATATATATATATATATGTATATATTTTATTTTTTTTATTTTTTTATTTTCCCTACGTATATTCAGTGTTAAACTGACTCCAAAACACACACTGGATGGTTACTGAGCTCCTCCTGCTTCATGTTGGTTTACATGTCAACAAGCAACCGTGAACATAACAGCTGTGCGCGTGGTCGAAGTGTTTGGTTGTTGCATGTTTAACTGATGCATGTTAAATAAACCAGTGTGTTACTGCTGTTGACTAAACACATCTGCAGGTGTATTTTGAAAAAGTGGGTCCGTAGTTGATTTGTCACTAAACTGTGTCACTGTGAACCGACCAGGTTATACGTGTGTTGTTGGTCAAAACCATAGACGGTATACAAAGATGGACGACGCGTCTCCACTTCCTCCTATCACAAAAATGAAGCCAAAATATCCCGGATAAGGGAGCTGCCATCTTGCGGATCAGAAAAATGAACACTTCATACATGAGCGTGATAAGAACTATCTAAAATGACGGTTTATGACCTATACTGCAGCTAGCCACCAGGGGGCGATCCAGATGTTCTGGCTTCACTTTTGGGGAGCTGTCATGTCGTCCATCTTTATATACAGTCTTTGGTGAAAACGCATATTTTTTGCCCAATCAAATTCCTTGCGTGGTTTTTCAGTTTTTAAGATCCATTTTCCCACATGGCTCCATGTGGGAATGCTCCAACAGCCCAATCTTGGCTGAGAGCCTCTATTTGCTGTTTTTTTTCTGGTGCAGTGCATCATATGAGTGCACGGAAATGAGGAGAGGTACAGAACGCTCATTGTGTTATTTATTCATTTTGATTTTACTGCCCTCAAAAGTAATTGGAATGAATCATTTTTTTTTCAGCAGTGAAAAGTTTATTTGTGCAGATCAAACTGGGTGAATGGGAAGCAGCTGACAGGGCGGAAGGTTTATGACAGAAAAGTAAATTGTTAATAACCCTGGGCCGAGAGATTTATTTATTTTTTTTAGAAAACTGTTGAGGAAGAAAATGAGAGGGGATGTTTTCTCCTATCTGTTGCTGAGCTGGTCAGTGGTCCGATTGTGGTAGTGATACTGGTGTTGTATGGAAGCTATCAAATAAGAGAATGCACCTGCCACCAAAGTGGAGGATGGTACAATAATTCATAATAAGAAATCTTAATTCACTGCTCACTCTAGAGTAAATTACTAATTATCTTAAGGTAAGTTTTTATGCACATCTCACTGTAATGTCAGTTCCATTTCATTGTCACAGCAGACCAACCCTGTAAGAGGCTACTTTGACAGAGCACTTACTCTCATAGTAAAGATTATGTAAGCTTTTTGGAGAGAACTGCACACATTTTGTAGTCACTTCCAATTGTCAAGTAAATGCTTCTCACTTTGAGACACATTTTGAGATCCAAACCAATAAGGCACACTAATACACTCTTGTTACATATATTTAATGTATAGTATTTTCTTAATTGTTTAATTTAGCCCCAGAAAAAATGGGGCATTCATTCGTGTGGGAGATTGATATAGAAATTAGTTTTAATACCCTGACTTTGTGATCCCCAGTAGGGAGTTCCCATCTACCTTAATAATGAGGTGAGATTTAAACACTAGCCAGTGGATTTCAAGCAGCCATCATGCTGATAAGAAAGTAACAAATCAAAGAAATAAGCAGGAGCCCCAAAGCTTTAAATACCAGCAAAAATATTAGAATCAGTTCTCAAATTGACAGGCAGCTATTTAGGGGCGTCACAGATTGTGGTAATGTATTCACGTCTCTTGGAGCAGCAGCAGTGGTATGCACTAGCTGTATTCAGTTCATACCTCTCTTGCTAAGACCAACAACAAAACACAACAACCATAGGGTGATTTTGCCAGTCAAGAGAAATAATTAAATATCATTTTCACTACTACTACTATTACTAAACCCAGGGGCATGTGGCCCGGGAGCTGAAGAATGGAGCCGGAGACCTCAGGCAGACGGTCTGGGGACTGGACCGTCCGCCTGAGGCCTCCGGCTCCGGCTCTGCACGACCAGAAGGCCGGGCAGCAAGCGGAGTCGCTCTGTAGGGCAACCAGGAGATCAGCAACGTAGACCGGACTGCTCTGGAGGTCGGCTCGGAGGTCGGCGTTGAAGGCAGGACCGCTCTGGGGGGTTGCCTGGTAACTGATGATCCGGCCGTATGTCAAGGCAGGGTACAGGACAGACGGATCAGTGGACAGTTGAGCAGGAGGCAAGCAATAGGAGTGCAGGACCTGAGGCCAGTGGCTGGAGTGCAGAGCAGGAGACGGTTGACTGATAATCTGGTACAGCAGGGTGTCGGCAACGGCGGCCGACTGAAGTTCAGGCAGGCTGACGGCAGGGCCGACTGGGGGTCAGGCACGGGTTTGGGTCTTGAAGACTCGGTATGGGCCAGGTTTGGGTCTCAGTTTTAGGCCTGTGTAGATCTCTAGTTGCTAGCTAGTCTCAGGAAATTTATTCTGAAAATAGCGAGGCAACAAATGTTTCGTAGCTAACTAATGCTGAAGCATTCAAACTGACCTTGTTGAAATGTGATGTGCTGGTCCGATCACAGAGAGAATACTGTATATCCCTCATTGTCAGACTCAACACGCTCCCTGACTTTATTCTCGTTCTCATGTGTGGCATTGTGTGGGATGGGAGAAGTCCATAATATTGGGATTATTGCACTCACGGTGTGCTTCCTGTTTATGTTTTGTCTGTCCGCTAAATCAGTTGGCCCCTCTTTTATCTGCACTTCACTCATTTTTGTTTTCAGACAAGTGTTTGATTTCCTGTTTTGTCATGTTTTTAATCAAAGTTTTTACATGTAAGACTTTACAGCCCCCTCTGTAAAGTGTTTATTGAGTTTCTGCCTGAAACCTCATAGTAAGCTTGTACAATGTGCCTTTTATTTCCTGTCTAATTAGCTACTTGATAAAATGCAGGGTAGCTGTATCAAATTTGAGTCTCTTTTTGTGTTTATTGGGTTTTTCTTATCTGAAAATATGCCTCAAAGTAGGCATTATCTACACTGTGATTGAAAGCAATATTACCCATTTTACCAATATTAGGCAATACCATGCCATGTCTTTTTTCCATGTATCCTTTTTTTTTGCATGGAGATTTTAAGTTTTACAAAGTTGAGTGCCTGTGATTGGGTGCAAATAGTATTTTTTTCCCTCAAACTCTCTCTCTCTCTCTTACAGGAATCATGTCTGCAACAGGGAATGGCTATGTCATTTATATGACCATCAAACGCAAGACCAAGTTGAAGCCTCCTGAGCTCATGACTGTTAATCTAGCCATCTTCGACTTTGGCATATCAGGTACTGGCTTGTGCGTGCAGTTACTGTAGTCGACCAACAAGGTTTATAGATTAGACATCATGACTCAAAAGCTGGCCCAAGCTTTACTGCATCCATGCAAAATGTTAACTGTTAAGAGCTATTTATCACATTGTAAATAAGCCTCTGTTCTGAAACAGTTGATTTTTTTNATATAATAAAGATAATTTAGGCCTTTAGTCTGCAAAGTGTGTATTTCATAACCCTTGTGAGTGGAAGTGTAATACTTAATCGCTGGAGTATCCCTTAAAAAAAAAAAAAAAAAATTCCTAGAGAGTGCGTAGCCAAGTTACAAAAGTATAATTTGTGATAACAGCTGCACAAGACAAAGAGTCTACAGCCATGCTAGAGGCTCTGTGAGGCATCAGTGCTTTGAGCTAAATGCTAAAGTCAGCATGCTAACGTGCTCACAATGACTAAAATGCTGATATCTAGCTGTTACAATGTTTACCGTGTTCGCCATCCAAGTTTAGCATGTTACCATGCTAAAATGTACTAATTAGCACCAAACACAAAGTTCAGTTGACGCAGATGGGAAGGTCATTAGTTTTGGAGGTATTTGTTCATAAACCAAAGAGTTGGACAAATTGAATTTTGACTTTTGACTAAATCAACCATTAGACAGAATGGAAATAATAGATTGCTAACATCATTGATTTTAGCCACACATAGGTTGTGGTTTTGTGGTTTCTCTTATCCTCTTCACTAATAAGTTGATACTAAAATCAGTTATTTTCAGGTACAGGCCAATTTAGCTTTTATGAATAAAATGAATCTGAATGCCAGTGTTCCAATGGGTTAAAAATAATCATGGGAAATTGAAGTAATGAGACAATAGGTTATCTTGTTCTTTTGGCTCTTTCCAATATGATGTGAGTGAAGCTGCAGAAACCATGAGACACTGAGGACCAGAAATCTTTCAAAGTCAAGGTCAAATAATTTTCCACATTGAATTGTTCCCTGTCAAGACGCAGTTCACAAAATGCAAAAGTCTAACTAAGACAAGCTCTCAGGATCTTGGGACGCAGCAGCACCCCGAAAGGTGCAAGCTGCCTATAAATCCATGTTTTGACCTTGAATACCATCAGTGGCATTTCATGATCTTTGACCTAATACTGTATATCTGGTCCGTATAGATTCTGGTGTTGGCGCACATCAGTGTGGGATGCTGTCTTGTGTGTGCCCCGCTCTATGCAGACACAGTCTGTTCAGCGAAGACCATGTGTGAACAAAGCTGGGTTGTCAGCCCATGTGTTTGCCTGGTAGCTACTTACAGTGGTCCTGGCCCACAATGTTAATAAACGTGACGTCAATGATGACATCAGCATTTTGAGAATAACTGAAGAGTTTTATTCCAAAATGGGTCATCCCATTAGTTGAGTACTGGCATAAAGGTCAGACCATCTTGGTACACTGATCAATGTTTTAATCAGATGTCTTGATTGGATGGAGATTCTTCCTGCACAAATGCAATGCATCATCAAATCTTACCATTCAAGATGTGATTTGATTAAATTCTATTCAATTCATTTCAGTTTTATTTATATAGCGCCATATCATAACAAAGTTATCTCAGGGCACTTTTCCATATAGAGCAGGTCTAGACCGACTCTTCATATTTACAAAGATCCAACAATTCCCACCATGAGCAGTACTAGGCGACAGTGGCAAGGAAAAACTCCATTTCAACAGGCAGAACCCTCAAGCAGAACCAGAACCAGAACCAGGCTCTGGGTGGGCGGTCATCTGCCTCGACCGGTTGGGTTGAGAGAGAGAGAGAGAGAGAGAGAGAGAGAGAGAGAGAGAGAGAGNAAAAACTCCCTTCTAACAGGCAGAAACCTCGAGCAGAACCAGGCTCTGGGTGGGCGGTCATCTGCCTCAACCGTTTGGATTGAGAGAGAGGAGAGGGAGAGAGAGCAGGAAGAAAGAGAACATTTAGTACAGTTCTACATATAGATGTAAAGTAATAGCAGTGCTAATGGTATTAATGTTAATACAAATAATACTAATAGCAATATAATAATAGTAATACTAATAATTAGACCAATA
>LKNJ01003025.1:0-50757 GCA_002120245.1 Maccullochella peelii | reverse complement strand
ACGTTGGAACTTTTTCAGCTGGTGCAACCCTTAAAATGTTAGTAGCGCCTAAACTCCTAAGTTAGATATTATGTTCAAACTAGGCTACGTTTGAACTTACACATAGCTGGTGTAATCCAGTGCAGAGAAGTAGAAGAAAGGTCTTAGGTGTTCCTGGATGCCACATTAATAACGCAATGACTGTAACTTGTTGAAAATGCAAATGGGAAGAATGAGCAACACCCACATCACACTGCACTGTACTTCAAAGCATCAATTTCAGTTTCAAGTCTTACTTCGTAAGTGCAGGCACCTTCTGTGTCTGACAGGATCTTGGTGCATGTCACCAGGTATTTCAGCTCATATCCCTCCTCCACACCCAGATATGCCATCTTCTCTCCTACCCACCTAGCCCCTGCCTTCGTAATGACTTTGGAAATCCCCAGCCAGGTAATATCGACGCAGCAGCTCTTCTGAGAGCACTTGGTCTTGTAAAGTTAGATTGCAAGGAGAGATGGAAGGTGAAGGAGGAGGAGAGCGAGCCCGAGATGAGATGGGATGGCAGTGGCCTCATTCACAGGAGGGTGATTGTAGGGTGGCGTTGTTGCTGAGGTCAGGGAGAATGCTCATCCCCTGGATTTACACCCATATGATGCACGCACTCCAGTAGTATTTGTGACTGCACTCCATTTACTCCTTCTGTCTCTGCAAGCCTGCACATGGATATGGACCCTGGTTTAACTTGGAACAATCCATAGATCCCCAAGTTGTTACAACTCTTCATACTTCTTTTAATATGTCCCAGTAGACGACCATATTGTCAGGTATCTTACCTCATCCATCATCACGCATTACCTTTTCTTGTGTCTATCACAAAGTCAGTGATATACAACATAAACATTTTGCTACTTTTATTTATCGTCATACAATATAAACATAAACCATACATAAATATATGTACATCATTAACAATGAAAAAACAGTGTTTTTCATTGTTAGAGTCATCTAGTAAGTGTGTTTATTTTCAGTGTAAAATCACAGTCTATCAATACACAGAAAGAAGACAATTACCAAAAAAAAGAACAATGTAAAACTGAAAAAACTGATCTTTTTAAACAACAAATAAGTGTTTTTGTGCTTATTTACAGAAAAGGCTTTAAATGAGGAACAAAAACCAGAACAAGGTAGTAGGTCTAATGCAATTCAATGGTAGGAGAGCGTAAATAAGTAGATTTTCAGTCTTGATGTAAAATATCAGTGGTGAGGTGAGGTAAAGTATTCCACAGCAGTGGATCACGGTAAGAAAATACTTTGCCAAGTGAGGAGGTGCTAATTCATGATGCTCTCTGTGGATAATCAGCAGCACTTTGCAGCCGTTTGCAGTTCTGGTTCTTTTAATGCTACAGAATGGAAGACCTGAGACGAGCACGTTATAAGAGTCTAGATGAGACATGTGCATGAATGAGAACTTCTGCATTTGAATGAGTGAATATTTTTTTTGGCCTAGTTTCGTCTTTTTGGAAGAAGTTCTCTGACAGCCGAGATCTAACTGTCGTTAAAAAGGGATGGAGTTTGTGAGCGTAATCTGTATCTGAATGTAAATCGTTTTCACTTGCTAATCTACCTTTAGTTTTCAAGAAATAAAGTAAATGTGAAGCAAACTGAAAGATGCTCATTGTTGTTTAGTTCACATGGATTTTTATGTAGCGCACACATACTTAAGACAAACCAATGCCAGGAATAGGATTCTACACAAACACAGTAACTGAGATCAAGCAAAACAGATTTTCAGTTGACATTCAAATATCTACAAAAAGAACATACATAATTTGACATGCCATTCTAAGATGAGATCTGAAAGCTCAAAATAAAATAAAATAATAAGAATAAAATCCAAATAAATGATGAAACACTTGTATCAGGGCTGCACACTCCAAGATGAAAGTTTCAGAGATGTCAAACTCAGATGTTTCAGCCAATACTGGTGAACATTAGTCTGCATGACTCATATTTGTTGAAGAATGCAGAACGTTAATAATTAACACAGAATCAGCCACAGTCGTGACCTCATTTGAACAGCTGCTGTCATCCAAAAAGGCATGTTTGACAGTGCTGCTAATATACGTCACACACTACTGCAGATGTAAGGCATCAGTCAGAAAGTCTGGAAAAGGCTTACATTTAGCCGTTATGTTTTCAAGGTTAGGAATCTGCTTGAATTCAAATATACTCCTTGAGAAATGCTTGCATAGCATAATCTGGTGTTTCATCATCTACACAATCACTCATGTAAACCAAAAATATTTTAATATTTGAAATGAAACGATCCCGTCATCATATTTGTTTGTTGACCTTCTGCTCTCAGATAATTGCTGTTATTATAAAGGAATTCTATTAACTTTATTTTTCACAATTGCATTTATAGTAACAATGTTAGATGTGATGATAAACGCTTCGACAGTCTGGAAATATTTGGTTTAGGTACCTTGAAAGTGCTTGAAAGGTGCTTGAATTTTAAGCTGTACGAACTCTGCATTTAGCCTCCAGCTACAGTTTGAAGGAAACCTAATGGCCATTCAGAATGTTAGCCTTTATCCTTGAACCCTTCTTATTTGAAATAGTCATGGTGGTTCTCGGTTTGGATCACCTGTCTGCTTTGCCAGCTTTTATATTTGTTGCAGTGGAGCTGAGCAGGAGATCACAGGGATACAGGTCCCAGCACTAGGTCTAGCTGTTTACAGCAAGCTTTGTGTGTGTGTGTGTGTGTGTGTGTGTGTGTGTGTGTGTGTGTGTGTGTGTGTGTGTGTGTGTTTGTGTGTGCATGCAGCCAGTGGGCAATTTGATTCAGATTCAGTGGAAGTGATAGTCAGGCAAATTGTTGTTTTCCCTCATGTTTTTCCTAAGCCGTGGTACCATTATTAACAAGGGTGAGGTATTAAATAATGTGTGCCAACAATAGCACAGCCTACTGCCTACAGTATGTGCTGGTCTCTCAGCCTGGCTTCTCAGGGTTTGCCACAGAAACACAGCTTCAGTGGAAGGGAAGGACTGCGTGCTCAGAATACAGCCGAGTGGGTCGCTGCTGACACACAGAAATGCAGAGAAACAGCTGAGCGCTCAAGCAAGAGAAAAGAAAAGAAAATCTTTAAAGAAATACTTTCAAGGAAAATCAACATTACAGATAGATAAAGACACATATTTACTTTGTTTTCCTTACAGTGCCATATCCGCTTATAGTAACTAAAGCATTATTAATGTTTTCATGGTTCTGTTTAGGCACTCACAGCACTTGGATAAGGTTACGGAAAGATCATGGTCTTAGTTAAATACTGAAAAACTGACTTGAAGTGACTTGAAGCATGAGACACATTGTGTTTCATTTATTAACATTTAACCACAACCACTATCTTTCCCCTTACCTTAAAGCGGCTATACTCGATATTCTAACAGTGTATCAAATGGCAACTTGAAAACAATGTGAAAGTGGTCACTCGTGGTGATGAACCTACAGAGAATTATCACCTGAATCTGCTGCTCACCTCAGCTTTGCGGAGCTTTATAATGGGCTCATTGTTTACAACTTTACTGTTTTGGTTCACCTTCACTGCTCTCATAGCGTCGTTTTCAGCAGCAGCAAGCAGCTGTTTTCAGAGAAAAAGTTCTAAAAACCCATTGTACACTACCTGCTCAGCACCAAACAGCAGACAGACCATAGACTGTATATAAAGATGGATTTATGATCTATACTGCATGCAGCCAGCCACCAGGGGACAATCCAGATGTTTTAGCTTCACTTTTGGGGAGCTGTCATGTCGTCCATCTTTATATACAGTCTATGAGACAGACAACATTAGAGACTAGCTGTTGAACATAGTGGAGCATTTAGCAGCTAAAGAGCCAGATATTTCCCTCAGGAGGTGGTAGAGACCAAAAACAGAGCTAAAAGAAAGTGAATGCTGGACTAACATGCAACATCAGGTGGACACAAACACAACTCCAAATGAATGATAATGTTGCTCTGTAACTGCTGGATGTGTAAATAAGAAACAGTTTGCTAACAGGTTCACCATATCAACTTAAACATGATGATATGTCAGTGTTGTGTCCACAGCTCGTTACCGCTGCCCCCAAGTGGTCAAAAAATCAGTTATTGCAGGTTTAAACATTGAAAAAGTCATCAGTGACTTGAAGCACAAGACAGGACGTATTTATGTTTTTAACATTTAACTGAAACCACAATTTTTCCACGAACTTCAACCAAAGTGCTTTTGTTGCCTAAACCTAATCACACGTGGGAATGCAAACCTTCTACGGTGTCATAGTCCTGCACTTTCTGCAGCCACCATCCACCCCATCCACCCCGACCACCTCCCCTGTTACTTTTCAGCAATACAAAATCTAAGCTTTCTTCATTTGAAAAAAACATTGTCTTCAGGAAAGGTTATGTTCAGGAGCAATGTTGTAAATGATCATCATCAGGTAATTTCATCATTTGTTATAAAATATTGTATAAAGTTGAGCAAACACATGTTCAAATCCCAAATCACACAGTAACAGATGATACAAATTTCCATTCTGCCCCTGTAGAGCTTTTGAATTTATGCACTTGCCCTTTATTAAGAGCGACGTGGCACACGCTGCATCTGAATGACAATGCACAGGCCATGTGTTGGTCCATCTGGCCTGGAACCACAGCCATACAGCACCAGGTTTTGACTTCTTTAAATGAAATGATAGGCCTCATCTGACAAGGCAAGACGTGCCCTATATACAACATGGGCCAGTGCAAACAGGGGTCGCCCTCCATCACCCCTCCCCACTCTGAACCACTCTTTTTTTTCAGACATCTCTTTTTTTCATTGATGTCTGGGTCCCAGTTTTGGCTGGGCAGGGGTCACTTCACCTTCATTTCCATTCATGTCAGCAAATGAATTGTAGTGCCACGCTGCCTATATATCCATCTTTATGTCAATTTATGTAGTACAGAGTCGTCATTTTTCACAAATTAGGTGAAAAATCAGCCAATGGTGGGGAGATCATTTCAGTTGTGTGTAATGCAAACCAATGTGTTCCACAAATCAAGTGTTGCTTCCTGGAGAGTTTGGAGTGGAATTATTTCACCACATTTTGGCTCAACATGCTTTAGGTAAAACAAAAATTTATGAACATGAGAGTGAATAAATTTCTAAAATTGACTTTTCTTTTTTGAACGTACTGTACAGTTTTGGTGGTGGACATTAAGAAGGGGATTTTGTGTAATTTAATGTAATTTCTGAGCCTTAATGAGAGATTTCCTCAATAAATAAATCTTACCCCAACACAGAATTTGAGAGGACTTTTAATTGCACCGTTTGGTGGTCCATGTTCTAGGTGGTCTCACTGGTTCGTGGCCATGTTAAAAACCCAGCAACAGTGTATTTGAGCAAAGGGAGGGGTTGTCTTTGGGCGCTGGAGATATAGTGAGATTAGATAAGATGTTAATAGAGCAGCAGTGTGGGCTGTGTCTGTGACTCTAGTTTAGACAGAACTATGCAGGTCAAAGGTCACACTTTATAATATGTTCTTATTAATGTGACTCTATTAGCATGACGTCCAATTACAAAGTTATCAGATAATAAACTGCATGAACAATAGCCCCTGACTGCAAAGGCTTATTGTTGACACGGTTACCCTATCACAAGCTGAGGTCAAAGATTTGTAAGAGAGCGTTTCATGATTTGTCTTTTAACTGTAAATGCTGCTAATTAGTGCTCAGTAATACATTGTATGTCACCCACTACAGAATATTGGACATCAACATGTTTTTATGTCAGTGCCAAGACCTTGTCTGAGTGCAAATGTACCTTTGTCCGATGCGTATGTTTCTACCAGCGGTATAGACTTGAGTTCTATGACTTCAGCTTGAGTCAGACTCAAGTCTCAAATTGGACTCAAAAAAAGACTCAAACTGACAAAATTAAAAGAGTCTTGCAACTTGACTTTAACACTTGACTGGACTATACTATTAAAAATAGTATTTCTGTTTGGGGCTCATAAGCAAGCAACAAACAGAAGCAGTGCATTTAACCATATTCACAGATATTTCACTGAACACTGTAACATACCAATCAGAGATACTGAGAATATGAATGGAAAGCAGAAAAGAACAGAAAGTGTGTATGGATGCTTTGGTAGTTTTTCCACTGTGAAAAAGTGACTATCTGCAATCCATTTTAATTTATATAAATTGGAGGAGAGAAGCATACTAACTATTGCTAGCCACCTGTGAGCCTACAAACTCCCATGATCTTTGTATCCAACGTACACTCAGAATGTTTTCATGCACATTCACAAAATACA
This sequence comes from Maccullochella peelii, assembly GCA_002120245.1. Classification (NCBI taxonomy): domain Eukaryota; kingdom Metazoa; phylum Chordata; class Actinopteri; order Centrarchiformes; family Percichthyidae; genus Maccullochella; species Maccullochella peelii. Next base: position 44,439 of record LKNJ01003025.1, on the reverse strand, counting down.
TGTAACTGGCCGTTTGTTTGTCATTGAAGGTGAGCCAACTGCCTGAAACGATTTAGCATTGTGCTCTTATAACATTGTGACATCGTTCGCGCAGCGTTTGGGTTTGGATTGTTTTTGGAGCCACAAAAGGCTTTATACAACTTTTTTTTCACGTATTAAGTAGTACTGCCCAACACCTGGAAACACACTTTAATGTTTAAAATCAGTGGACTTCCCCTTTAAGTTACAGCTTGACACTTGTGACTTGCTAAACAATGACTTCATCCCACCTCCGGTTTCTACTTATTTGAATAAACTGAGAGTTCAGATGAAATATTATAATTATTGTTATTATTATCAGATATGGAAATTTTACCAAATGACATTTAAATCAGTGAATGGGAAATTGAATTGCTTGATGCTGACTCAGATCACCTGTTTTCAGCAGCTTGATTCTCCTGCATTCCAGCACTCAGCTTCCTGTATCAGGACTGATGGATTATCCAGGAGCGGATCACAGTGATCGATCCTCTATGAGGCAATCAATCAAAGTCTCTCTTATTCTCCCTTTTCTTCCTCCCCCAATCCTGTCACCCGTTCTATCTCCCTCCCTTCCACTGAGCGTGCTTTATGTCAGTGTGGAAATGAAATAAATGACTGTGACTTGTTTGTCATGCCACTATCTTCTCTCGACATTGCTATTAGCAAACCAGGTGCCAGGTGGTCTCAAAGCACAAGAGTCAGGATGCTGCGTAGACAAGACGGCAACATGTGGATAAACAAACAATGCCAATTTATGCGTTTAGAGGGCAGCAGCAGTGACATCCAATCTAATGGAGATTAGATAATTACAGTACAGTGACAGACATATTTGATACTGTCTGGGGTTTTATATTCCACTGTCTCTACTAAATAATCTAGTGTTTCATGATTGACTTGCCATTGTGGATCGAGCCAGCTGAGCCAGGATCGATTCTCATGTCAATACATTACTTCTGATGGGCAGGGAAGACTGGCTATGGGCTCGACTGTAGGGTGTGCAGTGCTATGTGACCGGCAGAGCTGACGACAGTCTCTTTGGGGCTGGCATACCGAAAGTGCTAATGACAGGTTGGAGAAAGATATTGGAAAATGTCTCTGAGAGAAGACAGAAGCTAGAACAGAACACAAACAACAGAAGATGAATCTCTTTCTATGTTACAGTCAGTGACAGGTTGAATGTTTTTCTCTGCCCGCTTTCCAATAGATTAAACTCATAATGAAGAAAGAAGTAATACAAACTGATAGAATGTCAATAAAATTGTCAGGAAGCATCGGCTTTGGAAAAAGTGACAAATGATGCAGCAATTGTGAAATAATGAAAAGAAGCCTGGTTGGGAGAGGCCAAATTTAATTCAATTCAATTCAATTCAATTCAGTTTTATTTATATAGCACTATATCATAACAACGTTATCTCAGGGCACTTTGTCATAAAGAGCAGGTCTAGACCGACTCCTTATGTGTACAGAGACCCAACAATTCCCACCAAGAGCAAGCACAAGCGACAGCGGCAAGGAAAAACATCCCTTTTAACAGGCAGAAACCTCCAGCAGAACCAGGCTCTGGGTGGGCGGTCATCTGCCTCGACCGGTTGGGTTGAGAGAGAGAGAGAGAGAGAGAGAGAGAGAGAGAGAGAGAGAGAGAGAGAGCATGAGGAAAGTGAACATGCACCTGCACAGCGCAGTTCAGTTCTACATACAGATGTAAAGTATCAGTATTGGAAATAGTATTAATGTTAATACAAATAAAAGTAATAGCAATGTGGTAGTAGTAATAGTAGTAATAAATCCAAAGATAACAATAACAGCAGCAACTGCCGAGCAGCAGCACGGGGGCAATATTTAAAATCTCACACTGAACAAATTCTCTGTTAGGTCTTCATTTGAAGAGCACAATCATTCCACACATTCACAGTTATTTTATCATTCTTTTGTGTGAATCAAAGCAGTTTGAGGTCTCATTCTGTTATTTCTGTCCTGCTTGGAGAGAAACGGGGGAATGGCTGTTGCCTTGCTATCACAAATTGCTTATCAGAGCTGCATTGAATTGAAATGAACCACGGTGCCACAACCATAAATACAGACACACGGCTCCCTGCAGGCTTTGACTGTGGCTTGTTTGCAGGAACCTGAAGGGTTAATGCCTTTCGCACATGATGGCCAAAGGAGAGGTGGGGGGAAAGGTCATTCCTTTTTGGTGGCAGCTCATCAGCTGGCCCCTGCAGGAATATACACTCAGGTCACACACAAACATGAAGTACACAAACAGCAGACAGAACCAGAATAAATGTGTTCAAACATTGTCGCCTTTCTATTATTGACTATTGAGATTTGTTAGGACGGACACTATCCATCAGATACTGGTGAGCTTTGAGTTTTTCCATATTCTGAGGCTGAATGGTCCTATATTTATAACACTAAAATAACTGAAGTGTAAAAGCCAATTTTACACCTTTGTCAAAATGTTCAAGAATAGCCCAAATTTTGATGTCAATCTAAAAACAAAAATTACATCTAGAATACTTAAATTGGCAGAGAGAAGAATAAAGAGCTTCCATGAACATCACTGACTACGTTAACATGTACAAAATACTGCTGTTTTTGCCCTTACTCCGAAAAAGACAATATTCCTACTAAGATGTTTACATGGCGAAAATTCCACTAATATTGCCATTTACATGCTTTACATACTCTGGCTGTGTTTGACAGGGGTCGATGCCCTAACAGGTCGTTTATCATGTCAAAATATGGAAAAGAACGGCTGGAACCGCTGGAGCCATTTTGCTTCTTTGCGTCAAAATAAGAATTTTTCGAAGTTTTCCACCGGCGTGAACTCAGCCTCCCTCTTTCATTCGTTCAGCCACCTTTTTGAAAAGGTTGCGTTGCAATATTTGTGCATATCCAAAAGCCTGTTGATATCCAAGTCTTTCATAATGTTTAAAAGTAGGTGTGTTTCTCCTTCCCACCAGAAATGGGGGCTTTTCTTTGGTGCATGCATCTCTACCCCCCAAACCGTTGGCTAGTTGGTTTGTTTACAACGCCATGAGGCCAAAGAGGCCATGTGTCGCAAACTGTGCTAAAAACCCCAACTGAGACGCATATTCTGAATGCGCTGTATATATTTCCAAAGAATGCTCCTAAAACCCGAATAATATCAGCATATCCGACGTGTCTTAATCAGAAAATACTACATTAGCAAATAGGTCTAATTCAGAATATCCAAACAGAAAATGCTGTTTACATGACCCATATCAAAATCAGAATATTGTCATATTTGTAATAATAGTGGAAAGTTAGTGTGCATGTAAATGTAGTCAGTGTAAAGAGATTGATGTAAAGTAATGAACGAGGCAACAAACCATTTGTCTGTTCTTACTAATTCACACATGGTGGACAAATGCACTAAGCTAAGAAAAATTATACTTCCAGTTGAAGTGCTTCCCATAAAGCAAAATGATACTGTATATTGTCAGAAAGGCATAACTTTGTATTATTCATCAAATATGAAATTCAAAAGACAACATGGTGCCACCTAACTACTCATCTAAGTACATATTGGAAAAGTTAAACAGCAAATTTCTATTCAGATTAAATGGTTGATAAGTGCTAGCTTTTTCTACAGTAGACAGGTCCACTTGTTGGACCTGCAGTCACCAGGTAACGGCTAATTTGTTATTCATGAAAAGCCACTTGTATAAAGCCACCCTCAGATGCAGCAGCAGCTAAATTGCCCAATTACACTAATGGAAGACCATCCCTTTGTTCACAGCGGCCATATTGCTGCTGGTGGAGGTGATGGTAGCACGTGGGAGGTAAAAAAGTAAAGAAAACAAATGTACGTGTCCACACAGAGACACACACATAACAATTTTATTGATGTCTGTGTTGGAAGGAGGCCTCCATTATGCTTCAGAAGGGTCTAAGATTGTACTAAATTACTGTTCGTGTGTTTGAAGTGTTCTGGCAGCGACGGTAGTTCGGAGGGACGCTGGGGGTTTGGATGAAGTGCAAAATGTCACTGAAGCAGCTGGAGAGGGCTAATGAGGCTAGCAGGGGTTGCTATCTCCATCAGTGCATCTCTGGCCTGACTCGGGTAAAACTGGAGGAAATCATCTGGAATTAAAAACTGCAGCGCTCTCTGGGTCAACCTCACAGCTCCCTCTCCACGTTTATTTTTCCACTTGCATTTTTTCATCCAATTTTTTCCCCCTTTTGCTGTGGGTTTAAAGAAGACCTCTCTTGCCCTTATCCCTGCACATCCTGCTGTCTGGTGCTCCCCTTGTTCCTGCTACAAAAGGGTATTTTGCAGATATTAACATGGTAATGATTGGAGAGGGGCTCCACAGGCAGCTGACCACTGGTTTTTAGTCACGGTCAGGCAAATGGAAGCAAATGAAAAGCTACCTGCTGGGCCTTGCAGTGAAGAACGGTGTACGTGAGGCTCCGCTGTGCAGATCTATACTTGCTGTGCATGCATGTGTGTGTGTGTATGTGAGAGAGAGAGAGAGAGAGAGAGAGAAAGAAAGAGAGAGAGCAAGAATAATTTTGATGTCGTTCATTTTAAAGAAATGTATATTATTGCTGGCTAAGGTTTATGTTTCTGTCCAGGAATCCATATAGGAAAGTAGTTGATGATGATAAAGGCTAGGTTCACATTTTTTCAAGTATATCTTAATACAAAACTGACATGCCCATATGTACATTTAAAAGGTTATTTGCTGTAATAATTCCTCCTGTCCAAGCTGGCTGTAATGGAATTCCAATCTAAGAGATGGAGGACAAAATCCACAGTCCTCATTCTGTGTAGAAATCCATAGTACTCCTGGGTATGAAATGCCTATACTAAAAGATGATTTTAGTACTTGGTTATGGTTTTACTGACTGCTAACAAGAAAGTAATTACTGAAAAATAGTATGGAAAGGATCCTCTCCACAAAGACAGTGACTGGATATAGTAGAAGAAATGTTTGTAATGGAGAAGCTAACACATATTTTATGAATACAAGAAGCCCAATTCGAACAAAAAATGGACAATGTACAGATCCCAAAGAAACAACACCAATAGTGCAAATGTAAGTGGAAAGACAAAAAGATATAAGATTGTGACTGTAAGCATAAGATGTGCAAACTCCAACAGTGATGTTTTTTTATTTTTCTCTCTCTTTTTTTCTTGTTGTTGTTGATGTTGAATATGTTATGTGAATAAGAAAATGCAATAAAAAGGAAGTGTCAGAAAAAGAAAAAAAAAACGTATTCTACACAGAAGCTAATATGAAGCTTCAGCAGTCTGAGTTAGACAAGTCAAGTTTCTATCTTCCAAAGTTACGGTCTTTTTAGTTCGCTTTCGTCTTTGTCTGTGTTTTGTTGCTGAGCTGCAATGGGGGGATAGTAGCACCTAAAGGGAATTTCATACTAAAAAACTCCTGAAGCCTCAGATTAGCTTTGACTGAACATTGGAATGCATTTTTGCACAGAATGAGGACTGTGGAATTTGTCCCACATCTCATCTAGACATTTCTTTTCAGGGCCAGTATTTTCACTTTTAACTCTTTTAATGTACATGTGGGCATGTGAGTGACTGTATTCAGACAAAAAGTGTCAACATATCCTTTAATTCAATATTTTAAATGTTCAAATCGTACTGTAAAATAGGAGTTGGTAATCGTTTTTTAATCAGTAAGTAATTAAGTAAGTAAGGGGACCCTGTGCTATCACTTTGCGTGCCACTGTTCCCCTGGTGTGTGTGGGCAGATGCAGAGTGTGCAATATCTAGGCGATCATCCACCCATTCAACCTTCATTTCCACACTCAACCACTGTACACGGCATACGGCAGGACATAATTGCAAACATTCACTGTTTGACCTATACATACATTCTGACATTTTGATTCTGATTGCTGTGTGTGAGCTACAACCTTAACGAGCATGTAATACAAAGGTACGCGTCTACATGTGATGTGTGAATCAGATGACAGGCAGGAATTTCTTAAATAAGCTGAAAATTAAAAAAAAAAACACTTAAAGTTTCCCTGAAATCTGCCACCACTCCTTGAGTGTCTAAATAAAGAAATTACAATTCTGGAGTAGCTTCACCACACTTGTCATGATGCTTTATAATTGGCAAGCGTACTGACGGGCCTCGTGTGACAACTGTTCTCTTCATTAACATTCCCAGCTCATATCGGTTTAATATCATCACAGAGCTGGGATGGCAATCCACACGCTGCTGCTGTGAAGTCCAGCCCTCTAGTTTTATGGCTATTGCTGCACAGCAGACGAAATCCAATTAAGGCAATGAAATCAAATCAAGACGGCTACATCTGGATATGCTAATTTCTAACTGGTTTGCTACTAAATCTAATTCTTTCCCAGAGGTCATTTTTTGACATGCCTGTAGCGTGTTACCGTGCATTTCTCCAGTGCCCCCCCGAGGGCATCTTTGTGGCAAGTAATTTGGCACAGCTATGGGTTTCTATTGGCTAAATTTCAATTAAACGCAATTACAACCTGTTTTTAGTAATTGAATGACACAAACGGCAGCTCTGTGTATATCAGAGAGGGGTGTCACATATGGCAGCTTTGTGTGTGTTATGCGCTCGTTGCATCTGCTGATAAGCATGAACACGTGCATTATGAAAAGACAGAACACTTCACTATACAGCCAAATGTCCATGTGACAATAATTTGCATATATCAAGTAATATCAGTTCTTATTAAGGCTGCTCGTGTTGCTTTTTTTTCTCCATCAGATTTGGGTGCATATTTGCAAATGTGCTGTCATATGTATTTTTCATTGTGCACATGCTCATTTTGGCCTAATATTTGAGATAATAGATATGTGTTTATTCTGTGCACATGTGGGACAGACTGTACATACAAATACATATACAGGACACACACTCCTGTTTTTTGAATCCAAAATCACCAAAATAACAAAAAGATGTGTGCACAGCACCGTGGTCTCGCTCCAGGCCTCAGTCACTATTCATCCTCCTTCAGGAGAGACAGACAGACAGAAGACAGGAAAAGAGGCGGCCCTGTAAGAATGAAATATTAATGCCTTCTCTCTTGGTCGCTAGCCTTACAAGGTCATCTGCTCGCTTTTCATTGTTGGAAAACTGCCTGACGGCTGAGGCAATTGGAACTGAAGAGATTTCCACCTTGTCCTCACACAAATTAAACCAAGGTAGCCATGACTCTTTGTTGCGTGACCTCGGTGCACATTGTTACCTGTAGAAGAGGGGGTAGGGGACGGATGGGAGAGAAGGAGGGAGATATTTGCTTGTGAGACAGAGGAGAGCTTTACCTTCATTTATTTGCTCCTGTGTGTCTGCGACATGGCTGCCATACGTGAGTGTTTGTCGTACGTGTGTGTGTGTGTGTGTGTGTGTGTGTGTGTGTGTGTGTGTGTGAGTGAGAGGGAGGCGTTCTGTGTTGGGGTGTTTTATGTGAGTTGTCTCCCTCATGTTGAAGGACACACACAATCAATAGAAGCAATCAATGTTGCATGAAGGCAAGAGAGAAGACTACTGAGTTACTGAGGTCCCCCTATTTTTGTCTGCTGTACTACACACACACACGTACAGTAACGTATCCCAGGGTTCAAAGCAGCTCAGCCAGTGGTGTCTCCGTACAGCTTCATACACATCTACAGCAGCACGTCTTTGTGAGGATGCTTGCATTTGCCTTTGTATCTAACTACAAGCATCTCCTTTCATCTCTGTCCCACAGTGTCTTTCATCTTCCCTACCTGTGCGCACACAGAAAGATAACTGACAGCCAATTACAGCAGAGGCAACATGATCTACTGTCCTGCTGGCCGCTGTGCTCCTACGCTGTGTGTGCAGCAGCATGGCACTAAGGCTGTAAACACAGGGGCTGGATTCCCAAACATTCTGAGAATCCTCTCAGAGAGCTCCTAACTTAGCCTAAACATTTCTAGCAAGGAGTCCTAGCTTAGGAGTGATTTAGGAAAATTCTCAGAGCACTCTGAGACAGCAAGGAAGAGATAGAAACTCTTACCTTAGTGAGGAGGTGTGGCTGACCCTGTTGCTAGGTATGACACATTCTTTTAAAAGGTGTGATTGGTTCAAAAAAGAAAGAAAAAATGCACTCGTGATAATGGGCATGGAATGGACAGTGGAATCGATAGGCCTAATCATATTAGTCTCTATTAAGACATAGTGTAATTATGAATACTATTTTATGTAATGAACATCTCTGTTGAATATATTGTAAGCAATACTTTAAAAGTAGCCTACAAAATGTTTGAAAACACAGGCCTACTTGTGCAATAGCCTTTTCACAAGCTAATGGTTGTTACATTTATTTGCTTACATTTATTTACCATGCTGGTCATTTTAGTACTTTTAGAAAAATGGCTCAGCTTTCATTCATTTCTGTGATTGCTGGCCAGTCAAGTCATCACTGCTGTACTATCGCATTTTACCACTTTCATTTCTGCCGTTTTTGTGTTGGGTGGAGATGTGAGCGCATCTCTAACGAGATCGACCACAAACTTTATCCCTGAACGAACTAATCTGTAGCGTTTCATTAACTCACTGTCATTCAGCGTTATATTCGCTTATATTTCTCCTTCCTCTTTGTCTTTCCCCCATTTTCTCCTCTGCTTAAGAAACTCTTCTCCTCCCTTCTCTGAACAATTTTTATCTTGGCAACTCTCTTAAGGGCTAAGAAACAAATAACTTTTATCTTTACCAGGATCTAGTCTTAACTGTACAGAGAAGTTGTTAGAAAGAATTTTCTTAAAGTTTCCTAGTCCAAAGAGTTGCTCCTAGTGACAAAATTCTATGAATATGGCCCTAGATGTTGACAGCATTAGCTAACAAGCAGGCAACAGAAAAATTGTTGCTACAATTCTGTCATGCAATGCTTAACTAATTATGGATAACACATTTTAATTTCTGTAAAACTTATTCAAAATGAAGAACACAGATTTATGAAATGTGTTGAACCTCATGACTAAAAGTGAAAACAACAGTTTAAACTTGCCCTCATCACATCAAAGAGACATGCAGAGTTTACTGTTTCCATCTAATGTCTCCTTTTTCTACACGTTGTCACTTCCCCGTTAGTGGTTTAGCTTCTGTTACACAGTTTACAACAAAATTGTATAATGAACATGCAAACCAGAAAGCACTTTGCAAACTCATACCTCTGCAATTCTCTAAATGTGTGTTAATAAAAGAAAGTGTCATCCATAACACGCTTCTCGTCGTAGGTTCGTGAAGGCAGACAGATAGTTCCAGCTAAATGCAGATTCAGCAGTGTATTTCAGTCAGCCAACTCTCATGGAAGGGATTATTATGTGAATGTAGAATGTGTACATGTGTTGATGTTTGGTGTCTAGCCTCTGACTCTAGTCACTCCCCGATGAGGAGCAGGCTCAGCATAGCAGAGAGTGGGGAGTGACTACAATAACTTCCCTCCCAGGGGAATGTAGACTCAGAGCCTACAGGTGGGGTGGAGGTAGACCTCATGAAATGATATAGGAACGTCAGCAGTTGCAGCAGTAGCAGGAAGTGATAGCATAAATGGATTACTGAGGGCCTACTAGGCACAGGCCCAGGGGCCTGAGGGGTCAGGGGGCCCCAAAGCTAGCTTTTTCTTTTTTTAATATTGAGTATCAATCACCAAGGCTACAGTGAGCCTGCAGTATGTTTGACAGCTCAGTAACTTTAAGAAAAAATAGTTAGGGGCATTTTATTTGTCTGATAATCCGTCTGTGAGAGATAACATAGCTTTCAGGTGGGCAGTGTGTCAGTAGATCACCACCTCCACAATGACCACACAGTTGATCCAACAAAAACTGATCATTATAACCTTCATGAAGGGAGAATTTATTGTAGGACTTGCATTAGACTGTTTTAGCTAGGTGTACCGAATAAACCGGCAAGTGAGTGCATGTTGCAGTGAGAAGAGAGTATCATGTAAGTGCAGCAGCAAACTTGACTGTCGGAACAAGTTCATCAGTGCAGTGGTCTATAGGAAAATAGTAAAAAATGTTCAAAAATGCTCTAACTGTTAGAGATGATTTTTAAAATTCCTGGACCCACACCAAAAACGAATCACGTCTTCCTTGGCCCGTGGCCTAATTTTCCACCTAATTTCACTCAAATCCGTTCACAGATTTTCCAGATCTCAGATCATGCTGAGCAGCAAATAGACATGGAACCAAAAGTATAGTCGCCCTGGTGGAGGTAACAACATCTGAAATTGCAGATTTGGAGCTGACCATGAATTTTAAATCGTTGCATTCTGTGCTTCTGTTCCAACATCACCATGCTCATCTGTGAGCTGTTAACCAGTACAGCACCCGCTGTATGTTACATTCAAAACCTCTTTCCTGATTCCATCAAACAAACGCAAACCATCAGTGTATTTACTGCTGCAACTTTTCTCTTTAATATACTGGAACAGTTTTATTTGACTCATTAATCTAAACTGGCCTTCAGATGCACATACTGAACTGCATGTGCATGCTGAGCTGAGCTGTTAACACAACACAATAACAACACCCACCAACATGGAAACGGGCTGTAAACAGCAGGGGTTGATGCACAGAGACAGATGATGAACATACTAGATGAGAAAAACACGCCCTACCACCAGTCTGCTCCTTAAGATGAGGACATACTCCTCTCAAAGTGTTTATCCACTAAAGGTTGGAAAAGAGAGAAACAACTTGGACCTGTGTCTCCTTGAAAACTGAGAATCTAAAATATGATCGGGCACCTTTGCTCATCAGCTTTAATAATTCATGAGTTGAGACTTTGAAAGCTGTTATCGACCACAACATTCATTTAGATCAAAAGATGAAAGAGAGATCTCTGTCTTGAAAAAGCATTGCACTGTTTGAGCTATATTACATTCGGCACATGAAGAAAAATCATGTTTTGACTTGATAAAATAATCAATGACTTCCTGTGATGGCATCTCTAAAAATTGTGTTTTGAGCGCCTTGCTGTGCACTGTCACACACTGCTGTGCGCTTCACCATTGCTACAGTATGTTTCTGCATGCATTAATTCAAGTGCAGATTGAGTTCATTTCAGCAAAGTGAGTCATTTGAAGACAAAGTAGAGAAAACAAAGCTCTGATCATCATATGAGGCGATGAAGCTTTTTCTGGTTTACGATCACATTGGTGGCCTTTCATGCCACCGAGCCCTTCAGTTCTCCACATTTCCAGACGAATGACACTCAAAAGCTTACTTCCACACCCACGTAATTAACACATTTTTACCGCACCAGCCTTCAACATTCCAAACCACTTCAGGCAACGTGCCCATGCAATTTTAGACCGACACGAGCGGAGGCGGTGAGGGGAAGAGCTCTGTGAGGCAGCTTTCTGATGTTGCTGCAGAGCGTTTTGCAGAGCTATATTAGATTTAGTTGGAGTGTACAGCCTGTGTGAAAATGGGCCGCATGATGAGCTCAACGTCAGTGCCGCCTCACCCAACATGCATGACACCCGCCTCGTCTAGTAACGTCTCAATCCTGTCTCAACAATCGGCCCCCGCTGTACTTGATGTTTTTTGTTGGATGTTTATTTTGTCAGATTAGCTAACAATTAGCTGAAAATGAGTGAATTTGTTTGGTGACAGAAACTGAACTTAGAAGGCACAACCCCTCAAACCTTGCTGTTACATTTGACAGCAGGAGCTGAGTCTACTGTGAGCTGACTCAGGTGTTGCCTGATGGGATCAAAAGACATTTTGTATTTCCTCAGAGGTAGGAATTCATGTGTAAAGACAATGGACAAAGATAAAGCCTTTTACGTTGTATGCACAAAAAATCCTGTAACTGCCTCCCATTGTCAATTCAGTTTCTAGTTTGCTGTTTTTTGGTTCCTACCTATAACCATAATAATCCTAGAGGCAGAACTAATTACTCAGCACCCTCAAGCGAAGCGCCAAAATAAGCATTGTAGGAGCTAAGACGAAGTATTCAGACCCTCTTAAGTAATAAGCAGCCTACGAGGTATGTTTCACTTCAGTTCTGTACAGTAAAGGAACGCACGTTACCTAGCCATTAGCTACGAGTGAATTAGCCTACAATAAGCATACAGTATAAGGTTGCGGTTGTGTTTTTATGATGTATTTCAAGTGCATAATTTGCCTATGCTATGTAATGTAATGTATGAAGACATGCATTTATTTTACCCTTTTATTTATTTATTTTTCTCTTTCAACCCAGTTCTCACAGGCTGGTCTGGCAAGGAATAAACCCTGTTTTTTAAACATGACCTCGTGCCTCGTATCTATTACTGGAGGGGGGCTTTAAATTCTTTTGCATGGTGTTGTGTGATATCGATTAGGAACAACCCAAGCTGGGGACTTGAGGATTTTAGGAAATCAGCCCCAAAGACACCTGGGCCATTCATTTTGGCATTTTCTGTGGTTGACAAGCAAATTTAAGTGAAGAAAAATGCAGTAATTGCCTGGTTAAACCTGTGCTTATCAGTTAAAATGTATTATTAATATGAAAATGATGCTATTTTAACTGAGCTATTAATCAATTTGACATCTTTAATCTCCCAAAAGCTGCTGTACAGGCTTAAAGATAAGAAATAAAGCAGGATAAAAATATGTTGCAATGTAATCAACACAACACAGAGACACTGTATGACATACTGACCAGGCCTACTGCAGAACAGGAGCTAGTTAGGGTGTGCTCAAGGTCACTTCAGCGGGGCGGATGTTTGCTGACACAAGGGTTAAACACAGGTTATCAGGTTCAAAGATAACTCTTTAACCACTAGACCACCTTGTTTCCCCCTAATACTGTCCGTTTTCTGATTTATTATCGCTGCAACAGCTCCAGGCTTCACCACTGATAAGAGGCTGGTGCCTCTGGTAGTGGGAAAGGTTTGAAGATTCCTGAGTAATTAGAATATTTAGTTAGACATTTCCTGTGTATTTTCACATATTGGCCACCATCAATGGGAACTAGCACAGAAAAACACTTACAGAATGCAAACGCAATGGGCCTCTCTTTTTCTATTGGCATGTTTTGACATTTTATTCAGTGAGTAGTTGCTAAGAAAGTTCTCTCACTCCGACAGCTGCCTCATGGCCTCCGTGTAAGTCGCTAACATGACTTACTGTACAATATTCTCTCATTCATCTCCATGACTGGCACCTTCCCTCGACAGCCTCCCAAATCAAATAAATCATGGCCTGCTTTGCTGCAGCAGGACATTTTGAGCATTTAAATTAATGTCAAGCCATTCTATTTTTATTTGTCTTACAATGAAACACTGTATTAACATTTATTAATAATACAGGATTTGACTATGGACACATTTGTCATGTTTTTCGTCTGCAGGACTTGAAACTCCGCAGTGTTTTTCTTTTTACTTGCATACAAATAGAGCGGGACAGGTTTCCTTATACAGCAATTTGGGGGCATTGATTATGTCACAAACACACATTCATCGAGTTGAGGCAAGGAATTTAGAGTTTGAGGAACCTCACGTCTGAAATATGATATTTTGTATATGATCATTTTAAGAATTACTTCCCACTTAAAACTACCAATATAGATTGGATGGATGGATTCAGATGCTTTCATACTTCAAATCTTCAGGTGAAATTATTATTTTTTTGAATAATAAAAATAATAATAATAATAATAAATCACTGGACAGATAGGATGGGATGCTTTGTCCCCCTTTGTGAACCACAGGTGCAGCTACTCTAAGCAGTGCCAATACTGAAAATGCACTCATGCTTTGGATAATAGCATCCACCCCTTGGCATATTTTATGTTCATGCTAGCACTGAACAGGGTAACCACACACACCTCCAGCTACAGTAGTGAAATAACTGGTGGAGGTATAGTTGTTGGGAGAAAACAAAGGGGAGGTGGGGTGTGTTGTGAAAAAGATAATTGCATCTTTTAATTGAATCCCTGGGTGACTGGAATCAGCCTTTGTTTCTTCCCTCTTCCATAAACAAGAGCAATGCATTCTGGGATCATCTAAGAGCTTGTGTAGTAAATTCAGATCCATACCTCCATCTCATTTCTGTCTCTCTACTTTGCTCTCTACATTGTGTTCTTCCTCAGTTCGTACGTTTGTTCACGCCTCTTTTCACCCATGTGTCTTCGCTGTCATTCCCTCTCCTCCCTCCTCTGGTCTCTCCACATGTGCGTTTACTCGTCTGCGCTGTCGTGTCCCAATCCATCGCAGAGCAACAAGTCAAACTGTCACTTCGGCTTCTCTTCTCCTTTTTTTTTCTCGTCTTTTCCTTTTTCCCTTCCCGGTGTTTCCTTCCCCCATGGCTTCACTCTTTCTCCCTCCTACTCAGTTCAGGCCCAATTAGGGAGATTCCTCTCTGATCAATAGTCCCTCCTCATGGGAGAACAAGATACAGCAGCCCAGAATGACAGCACGTATGTGTGTGTCTCTGTGTGTGTGCACATGCATGCAGAGTGGGCTGTCAAAGGGTTATGCGTAGATCCTGCTCAGCAAACAGATTCTGTATGCATACACACCGTTGTTCTTGGCAAATATCCTGCATTTAGCTCCACATACAACTTTATTCTTTATTCTTTATTCTAACACATACCATGACACAACAGATTACAGTGACTTCAATCACTGTAATCTGTTCTATCAGCTATTAACATGCAGTCTGTTTACCGTTAATTGTCCATAACTGTTGCCACCAATGGCACATGGGCTAAGTGTCTGCAGTGCAAATTGAACTTTGTAGAGCAATTAAGGGAGAAACAACTGCATGATAATGATGAGGCTATGAAGCTGAAATGTGATGATTCACATTTGGCTGCATAATCCATCCGTTGTTTATTCGGTAGTACTCTTGTCTCTAATGTGCTTTGTGTTGGCTCAGAGGAATTCAGACCCATGAGTTTGGCATTTTGCTACAAATCTACAAATCTATTTTATAAGTGGGAAGAAAGACAGGTAGGTTTGTGCTTATACAGCTTCAAATGAATTATTGTATCTCATAACCTCACCCAAACAAAGCCCGCCACTCTCACTATATCCGTAATTAACAATACATTTTTCCTAATTTCCCTTTTTAAAGTTGACGAGGGACAGACTCTGCCTCAAGGTCACAGCAGAGGCAGTATATTAAAACTTAATCGCAGTCATACACAGATTCAAAGTGAGCTGCACGGGGAGTTAAGCAGCCAAGGAAAATCATAAAAGGGAGGCTGTATCTAATGAGTCAGGAGTGAATGATGTGAACATGTTTACGTGCCACTGGTGTGAGAGCAGAGGGCCCAGGGCCGCGGAGGGCCATCTGGGGCTCCGAATTTGACAATTACACTGAGCACTGGCCACAGGCACATTCCCTTTGCTGCTGTCAAAGAATGTGTGCGTGTGTGTGTGTGTGTGTGTCTGTGTGTGTGTGTCTGTGCCCGTGTCACACGTGTATGTGTGCCTCTTGTGGTCTATTTTCATAGAAATTCCTCATAATCTTGTTGGAAAACAAAAGCCAATTAAAATAACTGCAATCTGTATGCATAAGCCTCAGCCAATTTATCCAGGGAGCCTTCTGAAAGCACAACGTTTCAATATGCAATGTGTTTGGGCTCGACTGTGAGTAAGCATCAGCTATGCACAGTGTTGGGGAGACAGAGTCACACAAAGCTACAGAAACTAGCCACTGAACACAGGCTCCAGAGATCTGCAATCCCAAACGACTCATTAGCCATTCTGGGAGTAGAATAAACTCAGCCCTCACTCAATTAGTGAGGACGGTCGGGTATATATTTAGTTAGGCATCAGATTTTACATTCAGTCTTTTCAATATCATGCATGTGTATTGCAGTTCTAGGCCGTCACTTGTATTTGTAAGTTATTTCTTCGTTTGAGACCACATATGGCAGCACTTCACCTGACAAAACAGTAACAGCTTTTGGCTTCACATGTAATCCGCTGACTAGCATCACATGTGAACACACACGTGCTCGCATTTGTGCAGAGATCATGTTTTTCCACTTTTACCCACATCACATGAATCGTTTGTGTACTCTACTGTGTCCTTAAGTATGTGTGTGTGTGTTTGTGTGTGCTTGCGCGTGTGTGTGTGTGTGCTGTTGCCTCTGTGCCCTGACGTCTTTAGGCTGATTACTACAATGCCTGAAGGGAGTACACATTGTTTATGTTATTTATGTGCTTCATTTAATTGGGCTGAGAGCAGCGAGGCTCAGTCAGAGGCGTGCTCCTGGTGGCTTAAGCGCAGTGCTCTGTCAGTACTGGAGGCGATGTGGAAGGTGAGGCTGTAATTAATGGAATTTATTTCAGTGTGTTGCCGGTGGATTAGATGCATGATGTTACAATTCACGAGGACCAGCTGAGTGTCACACATGAACCCAATCTCTTGCCTTTGCAGCTTATTATATTTGGATATTGTGTAATAAATTATTTTCTTATTCCGTTGGCTCGATGATTGGATGTGTGGATGTCTCTGTTAAAGAAAAGGGTCCTGCACAAGGCCTTACCTTGGCTACATACAGGCCCTGAATCAATACCAATGAATGCATAAATACCAGTAGCTCTGTTAATTTAGACATTTTATCAGAGCCCTGGTCTCATTCTGCATTCTTGTCGTGTCCTGGAACACAGGGGAAATTAATATTATAAAGCCTCTGAAGTCAGTAGCATGAAATAGATATTTAAAGTAACTAAAATAATTCAACAATTATGGATTATTTTCTGCAGTGAATTATTTTCTCTTGGAACAAAGGTTAACTCATCAATCTTTTTTAAGGATGACATTAGAGGTGAAATAATTTGTCAATTAATCGATTAGTTGAGAAAATGAATTACTAACAATTTTGAGTCAAAAACTCCAATCATTGTTTAGTTCCAGCTTCTCCAGTGAGAGGATCATTGTATATCTTTGGGTTGTGGACTGCTGGTCGGGCAAAACAAGACATCTGAGGATGTCATCTTAGACTCTGTAATGACATTTTTGATTATTCTTAACAAATAATCTATCAATCGAAAACTGTAATTGGCAGATTAATCAATAATGAAAAAAACAGGCCTAGATACATCTACATGAGGGATATATATATATATACTAGGGCTGCAACAGTTTGTGTATTCGTGCCGAGCCATCACGGTACAGGGGTCACGGTCTGGTACTACACGGTATGTAGATTGATGCACGTACTGTGGAACCAAAGTTCGCAAGCGCAAGTTCCTTTTAGCCGTACGCTGTTAGCAGCATGTGCTGAGGTAAGCACAACAAGCTGTTTGGCATGCGAGTCAGTCAGACTATGGCGAGCACAAATGAAACGCCAGAGCTAGAAGACCCGCCTGCGTCCTTTAAATCAGCTGTTTGGGAACAATTCACTCTAAACTGTGAGTCCTAAACCCCAGGGTATGAACCGAACCATGACTTCCACCCCTAATATGCTCTGTTATTTATTGATCCTTAATGTGTATTAAATTGGTGAATGCTTTTCTGAGAATATAGTTGATTTTTGTCTTGTTGTGGTGAATCACCTGAATCTGCAGCTCCCCTCTGCTTTACAGAGATTTCTCGTGAGTTTTAACTCGTTGTTTAGCTGTCACGCCCACAACTTTTGTGTTTTGGTTCACTGTCACTGCTCTCATAGTGTCGTTTTCAGCCACAGCAAGCAGCTGTCTTCAGCAACAAAGCTCTAACAACCCACTGTACACTACCTGCTCAGCAGCAAACAGCAGACAGACACAGTTAGAGCTGGTGAACATGGTGGAGCATTAACAGCTGAAGAGCCAGATATTTTTCTCAGGAGTTGGTACAGACCAAAAACAGAACTAAGAGAGAGTGGATATTGGACTAATTCATCAGGTGGACACAAACACAACACACTGTTGCTCTTGTTAACAGGTTTGCCCTGTTAACTAAGGTGATCATATGTTAGTGTTGTGTTCACAACTTGTTTCTGCTGCCTTTAAGTGGCCAAAACAAAAATCAGTTATGGCAGGTTTAAAGCTGAACATCTTGATGTTAGCATGACGCCCATGCACACATTGAACTGTGTAAACCTTCAGCTATTGCACAGGCCTCATCCACGCACCGCTGTGATGTCCAGTGATATTTTAATAAGTAATGCTACAGCAACACTGTTAAACCAAGGAGAAGTGTGCAGTACTACAACACTCAACAAAACACTTTTGTTGTCACTTGTTGTAGGAAAGCATGCTTCATTGTCATTGTACATGAAGATTTGTTTACTCTGGCTGAAAGTATCAGGATGCTTTGACTATTTTAAGCAGCTGTACAAGAGAGGATTTAAACACCAAATAAATAGTGATGTCCTGGCAGGGAAAGCAGCTAGACCTAAGCACAGAGTGCAGATTTTTTACAATTTTACATTGGATAAATATGTTCCCTGATGCCAGATCTCAATTAAAATACATGTGTTTATCTGCTCAGCAGTTTCAAAGGGCTCTGTACAGAATATACAGTGGGACTGCATGGACATGTTGCTTTGTTCGTGCATTGAATCCCATTTGTTTTCACGAGCCAAGTGACCACATAATGTATTATCTGTTGACAAGCAAACTTCTAGGATATTGTAAAGACCCCCTCCAAAATTCAATATGATGCTATTGTTAGCAAGAAATGCAACCCAGACTGTTGTTTCCTATTTAAATTTGTTATAGTAGCTGAGCTAAACATGCAGCCTCATGTACCTCATGTGTATGGATTATTATACATGCGCTAAGTTAATGCATTAGCTTAACTTAGTGGTTCCCAGCCTTTTCACCATATCAACCTTTGATATGGTGACAGTTGCCTGTTTACATATCCAGCATTAGCATTCATTTGGAGTCATGTTTGTGTCCACGTGGTGAATGCAATATTCACTCTTCTTTAGTCACCACCAACTAAAATATCTGGCTCTGATAGCTGCTAAATGCTCCACTATTTTCAACAGCAAGTCTCTACTGTGTCTGTGTATTTGCTGGGCTTTTTACTGAAAACAGCTGTCAAGATTTTAGCTGGAAAACCCCCTTGGGTGGGTTCCAACCAAGCCCCCAGGAAGTGCACCGAGCTTTGAAGCCAATTTGACGGAGTGGCCAAACCATGTAATGACAACTTCCGGGTCTGTCACATGATGCAAACTGGCCCAAAAAGACTTTTTCCCATACTACTACATTGTGAAAGGGACGTCTGTAAAATCAGCAGATGCTTTGTTTTGTACATCAACTTCCCAGTATGAACACTTAAATAGCCCTTGAATCCAGAGTTTTAGAGTCACTGTCGTTCATGTGAGCGAGCCTGAGAGTGGTTGGGAGGCGGGGCTAAAGGAAGCACTAGTGCGCTTGGTCTATGGGCTAATTTTATACCCGGAAGTGGAACTTTTTTGGCTTCATGCGCCACTGATCAACTTTCATAGGAATGAACGGGGCCCCGCCTCCGACGCTGTATCCAGTTCTCTTTATACATCCATGGTTCCAACCCCCAAGTTGATAACCTCTGGCTTAGCTCATTCACAAGCATTAAATTCCAGTCGCTTTATCAGCTATCAGAGAATCAACTCACTGTTTGCCATCTGAGATGCCATGTTCAACACTGTGGTTTGAGTTTTCTCACCCAGCCTCAGTTTGTATATCAAAATAGAGCCCAGCTCAGGAGACACAGCCAGTCGTATCCTAATGAGATGTTGGCAGGCCGGAGCTGCGTTGCCTGTCCAGAAAGGAAACACTGGCAGATAATTGGCCAATTTCATAGCTGGGATGTTTTCTCTGGCTTGAGACCCTGTGAATTAACGAGCTGACCATCACAATATCATGGGTCGGTTCTGGTGGAAAGAAAAAAAGAGAGACAGAAACTGATGATGCTCTACAAAGCTAATGATGTCTGTCATTAGCACGTTTGCATTGCCACAGTCAGCTTTGAAATCATGAGTCAGCCAGGGTTAGTCAAGTGAGACACTGTTAGTCTGTCTCATAACTATTAAATACATTTAGAATACTAGCAGTGAGTGCGCTGTACACCAGTTTTTCCAAATTCTCAGCAAGGTCTGCTGCACATGATGGATATGAACAGCTCAGAATCTCAAAAGGACGTTTCACTTGTTACTATTCTCCCTTTTTGACTTAATATCAAGTGAAAAAATGATTTACTACTTGGAAAATTGAAAAAAAAGCCTTCCTCCTGGTGACGGTTTCACAGTTAGCTTTGCAACTTTGCAGGCGAGTGTGTGAGTGGCTTTGTCTCAGTGAGGAGCTGGGGACTGACAGTAAGTGCTTCAAATGAGGGGTGGCTCTGACATAAATCAATGATTTGCTGCAATGAAAGAGACTGTTTTATCTTTAGATATGACATGAATCTGCCTGCCAGACTAAACATGTGTACAAGTTTTAGAGTTGTTCTAGGTCATGTGTTAAAGTGTAAACTACCTTTTGTCATGGCCATACAAGGTTACCTCTGCAAAATGCGTGGAGTGCTTCACACTGTTCTTCAATGCTACCGGTGTGAATGGGCAGTGTTAGTGCGAGTATGAAATGGGATGTGATGGGCACTGGGCAGCTGGTGCTGTGCAGTACACAGACTAAGTGGACTAGAGGCTTCAGCATGAACGACACGAGGTCAAAGAGATCAGCCGGCTGAGTGTGAAGAGTCTTTCATCCTGCAAATCCCAAACCACCCCTTTTCTTCACACTTCTTAAGTTACATTCAAACACTTTCTCCCCCCATGTCTAGTCAGCAGACCTGCAAAACAAGTTACCATAAAATCATAATTCATAGTGTCCATTTGTGCATTCACTGGATGTGAGTGTTCTCAAAAAGTCTGAATGCTGTGTATAAAAGAAGTTTTCCCAGAAAAGGCATGTTTGGAAGCATGATTTGAAAGACAAATACAGCAGACGTTGTGTAGATTTGTAAAGTAAAAAGTACACTGAAACATCTACTAAATCATTTCCCATCAATCCACGTTTCACCCGCAGCAGGTCAGCTTTTTAAACTCCCACTGCTCCATTCCTTTTCAATGCTAGAATGGAAAAACAGCTCTCAAGATGCATCTCTTCTCAGCGGAGACCATCCGATGAAGCAAACAGACAGTGAAGGCTCATTTGCACTTCTCTGCGCCCACACTACTTGGCCTCCGTGCAACTAATGCTCTCATGACTCGTTCACAGTTCGCCCTGCCATTTCTATTCCATCCTGTTGCAGTGTGAAGTGGAAACAATAAGGACAGGAATTGCAGTCGACGCACGCTGGCATTCAAAACCTCTTTGGCTTCATGTGTATCCATATTTTATCTCTTCCGCTGTACTTTTATGTACATCCATTTGTCTGCAGATGTATATGCTGTTGTTGACACTGACCTTACTTATCGGCAAGAGTGATGCACACTGAGGGTTTCTTTTCCTTCCATTAGTGTGTAACAAACAGTGCTTACAAGTATTTAAATTGCTGTTTTATCCTCCTATAGTGCTTAATGCTGGATACAATTGGATGCAATTCAAAAAAGAAAGAAAGAAGAAGAAACCTGGAAAAGGTCAAAACCACTGGAACTCACATGTCTACAGAGGCTGCCAAGATGTTTCTACATTCTATGATTTTTACTCATCTGAATTACTGTTTAACAAGCTGGTCTCAGGCCAACCATAGTACGCTGAAACCACTCAAATCACTATACAAACAAGCACTCAAAACACTAGATAAAAAATTAAAGCACTTCCATCGCGTTTAAGCTGGGATGACCTAATAACATATGCAAATTTGTGCTTGGTATACAAAGTCACCCATGACTTAGCTCAACCGCCACTTGTAGCCTATATCAAGAGAAGAACCAATCCTTATCGTGTCACTAGGGGGTCTATAAGAGGAGATTGCACTATTCCGTTGTGGAAAAGTGTCTTTAGCCAATCAGCCTGGTCTGTCAGAGGTTCAAGAGAGTGGAATATAATTCTAAATCACAATTCCCAAATCAGACATCTAAACCCTTATAGATCTTTCAGTAACCAGTTAAAACAATGGATGATTAATACATACACATGACAGCACTGAACTCTCTTTATGCTGCTGCTATCTATATGTGCCATTTGTTTGCGATGCCACTTTATATACAGATGCATTTTGGGGGAGGGCGGTCTGTTTTATATGTATGTCACTACTGCTTTTACTGTTTTTTTCTTTTTCTTTACTTTTTTACGGTGGCCCTGAAGGTCAAAACACAACAGCATTTCGACCTTCAGGGCCACCGTACTTTTTACTGTGTGTCCTTTTCCAATCTTTAAACTGCATGTCCTGTTTTGTTTTTTCTTTGATGTATTTTAGGAAGCCTTTTTAACACCTTGGCCAGGAACTGTCCCTTCTACCAAATAAACTAAACTAAGTCATGTTAAATGCTGATTGAAGCTTATGTATGGCTTTAATGGTGAAGATGAAATATATGATGCTTGACAGCCAGATATTAGGTTTTGAAGTCATGTTAACTTTTTAAAATAAATTTCTCTTGTGTCTTGCAATTGCTCCCATGAAAAACGTACTCATTATGAACCAGTTTGAGGGTATGCATCAGAATGAGGCAAAATTTAATTGGAACGTCCTCATCAAAATTCTTATCTCACTGTATATCCATCCTTATCTGCATTCATTTTGTTTCCTAAATGATCTGCGCAGTCTATTTCCACTCCCTTGGAAGTCCAATTTATGGGATCGTGAATGCAAATCTTCTCCCTCAGCGTGCGTTCTGCCTCACAAATGTTAACCAGACTCAGTAAGGAAATAAATGTACAGACAGTGCATGCCCTTTCTATAGTACAGGCAGCTCTCTTTTAACCCAGGCTGGGTGGTTTAGATCACAGGAAATGTGTTTAAATTATGTTTTGAATGATAAAACCAGCCAAAGTAAGCTTAAGACTTTAATTTAAGCTTTAAATGTGTGTCTGGATTATTATAGTAAAATCTGCTGTGATGAACCCTGTCTGCTCTCTGGAATACAGACTGAATTTGTATACTCTGTCATGACCATAGCTACAGGACTCAGGAAGAGGTAATGGAGTGTAAATAATGTGCAACAACAGTTGCCTGAACAGCTGTAAGGTTGATTCATATCAGTTGTTGCGTTTATTGAGGATGCTATTCTCAGCCACTCCCGATGCTGCACACAACAGTCGTTCACCTCTGCGAACTGCTTCCTGACAGACTCAGGTCTTTGCTCTTTGGCCTGTCCACCTGCTCTAAAACTCAGTCAAACAGGTGTTCATGCCACTTAGTTCTCTGACAACCTTTAACACCGTGTGTTTAACAACTGCAAGTAGGTCATTACCTGCATTAGCTCTCGGTAGGCTCATGTCATGACATGAGTTGCTGAGTCAGATCTGCTGTGCCGGGTAGGTCTACCCATCAAAAGGCAGTTGTTCATGACAAGTGTTTTTGGCCATGCTAGCAGTATGGCTATAGGGATGACAATATCGGTCAGCCGGAACTACTGAATGGATTGCCATGAAATTCTGTACAGACAGTCATGATGTATCCTAATGACTCTGGTGATCCCCTGACTTTTCATCTAGCGGCCCCATAAGGTTCACAATTGTGGATTGAGTGAAATGTCTCAACAATCATTGGATGGATTTAAATTTGGTGCACACATTCATGTCCCCCTCATGATAATATGTAATAACATCCTCATACTTTTCCTCTAGTGCCATCATCGGGTCAAACTTTGATGTGTGCAGTGTGTCCAGTGTTTTGATTTATGATCAAATATCTGCAAAACTGCAGCCTCAGCCATAGTTGTTAAGTGTTAAGTGTTAATTAGCAAATGTTACCCTGCTAACACACTAAACTTAGACGGTGAACATTGTCATTGTGAGCATGTTAGCATGTTGATGTTAGCATTTAGCTCAAAGCACTGCCTAAGTACGGCCACGCTAGTGTGGCTGTAGACTCTTTGTCTGCTCTTGTCCAATCCAGCTTCTTGTATAATCAAACAATGAATTAAAATTGACTTTAATTCTAATGATTCCAAACACATTTGTCAAAATGGTGTTTGTAATATTTAAAAAATGTGCAGAAAATTTGTTCAGTGGGAACTGGAAGGAAACATCTGTCAAAAGGTTCAAAGGTTAAGTTTAGTTTTCAATTTTTTCAATCGATGGGACAGACAGCATAGTTTTGTCAAAGGGAGTTGCGAGGCAAATGAAACCGATGCTACAACACTGGCCTGTACATGTGTTGAAACTGTTAAACGTGTAGGTTTAATAGATCAGGAAAGCACATCCCACAAATATGGACTAAACAGATGGTAAAAAGAAAATGTCTCAATTTGTCCGGTTCGGATTATAGAAGCATCAGGGTTGCTGTTTTCCATCAACAACGCTGGACAACAATACAAAACATGACACCTCCCTCAGGGAGGTCAGATGACGTCGGCAACACTCATTGTTACACTTAATGCATTAAACCTCCCACTCCCCCCCCCTGCACTCCCAAATATAACCATTATTCAGCTCTCATGGTCCAACCTTGCGTGCAATTGTGTGATAGCCCACATTCAGCCAAACTTCAACCCAGCTGACTCCCTCAGAGTGATGGGCAGGGGCCCTATTGTCTTGTGATCAGCCAGAGAGCCACAACACTCAGCTAGGTCCGCCTTGGGAGTCACCGTCACCAGTGTATTGCGGGCTTGCACGTTCTCCCTGGGGTCATGCCATGTCCCCGGTCATGCTGGAAATGTCATAAATAAAGAGAGACAGTGGAGGAGAAAGAGAACAATGAATCCCCCCTTTCGCCTGCTTCCAGCTCTGTCTCTCTTCCCCCGTCAGCCACCGGGGACGTTGTAAATCAGAGGGCAGGGGTGGGGAGAAACCTGAGCCGAGGGCAAGGGAGAAAGGAAAGGAGACATTAAAGTGGGAACCTGGCTCTGCGGGAGCCTGGCCATTCCTGTCATCATTAGGGAGCGTGGGAGACAAAGGCAGGAAGAGATGATGATGATGATGAGGGGGGGTGAGGAGTGTACACGCTCTTAGATGGACATATAATAAAAGACAACAAACACCAATACATGTGTAGTCCCTCTCGTGCTTTCTGCGTCACTCACACACCCGCGCAGGTCGTAAATCCAGGTTGGCTAGGTTTAGTTCTGACAGCCTGCCACTGGGGGACAAAGGTAATCCAGCAATAATTTTCAGCGAACAAGGGATTTTGATTTCTTCCCTGTCAGGAGGGGGGAGAAAGCCAAAATCATCTGCGAAGGGCTTTCTTCCTGTGCAGCGCTTCCTAGCCTACAACCAGGCAATGTCCTTGCATTCACAGGGATAAAGCCATCTCTGACAATGGTGTGTGTGTGTGTGTGTGGGGGGGGGGGGATTACTCATGGAGAGGGAAGAGGCTGAACTGAGGCAGTGATGAAAGGGATAAGACAGTGTGTGTGAGTGTCTGCGTGATGGCTGAATGGTTGCACTTTTGTTTCTTTGCGCATGTGTGTGTGTCACTGTTGCCATACCAACCACAATCACAATTACAAGTAAAAGCATCCCACAGATGTAATGATCCTGACCTTAATTATTACTTTATATTTAGTTGATCTTTGAAAGGACACTCGCGGAGAGCTGGCTGTGCTTAAACTATACAACCAATAAAAGGAGAGAGTAGGAAAAGAAGGATTAAAACGAATACAGAGTCAATAAGAAGTTTCACATCAACCTCCCCTGATACAACCTCAAAATGTTCTCTCCGTTCTCTACTGTTTACCCTGTCAAGGTAGGTTTACTCAGTATTACCTCGCTCTCACTGACATTGATCACTGTCCCTCTGGCCACAGGTATCTCTCTCTCTCAGAGGTAACTAAGCCTTGTGGAATGTTTCGCACCCCTCTCCCCGACCTCTGCAAGTGTTTGGACTTGGCTTTCACCCATCATCTCACATTCTGCCCTTGAGGTAGTGAGGCTTAACCCTGACAGCCTATGAAGAGGGTCAAGAAGGAAAGCCAGTGCCACTTTTCACTGGACTCTTTACATTTGCTCATCAGACATGGAATGGGAGTTATGGGGGGCGTGCAGAGAGGCATGGAATCGAGCTCCATGTAAAAAAAGAAACCCCCCCGAGGGACCTTTAGGGCTTACTCAAACTCGAGTTCTAGAGGAGCTTCTGTAGGACTGGTGAGAAATCGCGCTGGCGGTTTCCAACACTGGTGTTTATTTTGTGGATTTGTTGTGTGAATGTGCATAAAGCTGAAGGTTTCACAGGTTTGATGATTAAAGTGTAGCTTCTCACTGTAAGGTTGTACTTCACACAGGGGCAAGAGAATGTAATGCAATTAGCAGAGACAAAAACAAATGTACACAACACAACCACTGAATGTTCTCTTCTCAGTTGTCAGGGTATCTACATCAGTGGTTCCCAAACTTTTTTAGACCACATATATGGGTTGGGTGGTGATGTACACAGATGCTTGTCAGTCTGAGCAATTTTAGATTTAATATTATTACATTACCATTAAATTCTATTCATCAATATTAAGTAAAATAAAACAGTTCTCAATTAAATAAAAGCCAACAGGTGCTCTGCGGATTCACAGATAAATGTTTAATGTTTGTTTTACCTTATGTTTAAGGTGTACAATTATTAACAAACAAAACAAAATTTTAAAAAAAGGTAACAGGCATTTTAATGGGACATGCCGTTAATGTGGGGAGAGAGAGCACAACCCGCAGTCTTGTCTTGTTTTCATAGCCTATAACAGGGATGAGAGAGTCAGATCACACATATATGATGTTTGGAACTCAGTACCACAGTGAATGGATATGCGTCTTCCACAAACAGCCAGAACCTGTCCGTTAAGCCGGTAGCTGAATAGTGTTGAGTGTGATTTGAGGTTTGTTGATGGACTCAGATTCAGTCCTGTCAGACTGTGCTGAGGGCTGAGATGTATCAGCGTCTCTTTGAGCTCTGCTTACAGCGTCAAATCTTTCCATGGCTGCTCTTCTTTCCGGACATCCAGAGCCAGTGTGACGTGCTTCTGTTTGAATGCAGGACAGGCACATTGCAAAGCCATCTTAAGAATGGCAACAGTGGGAAGATAATAAGCTGGAAATATTTCTTCCTCCTGGCTTTCTGTGAAGCCTGTATGTTTATACTGCTTTACTGCTTTCAACTGCTCACCAAGCATGTCCTACCTGACATACCTATAATGCAAACTGGAAACACAACACAGAGATCCTATCCTATCTGTACTTGTTGAAAATGTTTAACAATTTGAATTCGAAGGATAAAACCAGTGACAATACAACCAGGGTTGGATCAGGGCCATGCCTGTAAATCGACATATTAAGATGACAGATTAAGAACGACTTGCAACAAGTGCAAAAGTAGATCAAGTTCGCCCACTTACATACACAAATTACTGCAGGAGTACATAACAATGACCTTTTCATTGGTAATGGAATTCAAATCAGAATTAAGAACAAACCAAGAATGGTTTTGTTTAAAATAACAATTAACTTTTAAAAACACCCCAAAAATAGCAATGAAAGAAAGAAATTTAGTAAAATACAAGTAAAGAGCCGTGATGACAAGCAACTATGAGCAATGCAATCTGAAACCAAAGTGGCCTGAAGTGCACCGGCCTTTCCTCCTGATTACAGACACGCTTTCATGAATTTCACTCCCCTTTATTCCACAAAGGCCCTTGTCACATTTAAGGTGTGGCTGGTGCTGTGTAAAGGTCTGTGCTTTCAACAAACCACTACGATATCGTATGCACAGTCAGTATCTCACAATTTACTGCCATCCCCTATTAAAATGAGAACATCTCTGCTGTGAGTGTTATTTTGCTTTATTAGATCCATTTTCAATAGCCTACTACAAATGGGCTGGCTGTGTATATTCATAGTGTAATTACTTTCCCTTCCCAATTTGCCAGACACAACAGCTTTGCCCTGGAAATATAATGGGCTATTTTGCATCAAACACAGCTAAAGTAATAACAGAATATTAGCTTACCTCTCAGCAGGAGTCCAATGAGATTGGGTCAAATTCAATGCAGGAGACAAAAGCTTCTGGCATTTTCTGTTCCCAATCAATGCGTAAAACACAGCATTGTCTGATCTGTGTGTATGTGTGTGACAATTGCTCCATGAAAGTGGATATGATGAAACAAGGGTATGAAATGGCGAATTATATTGGCTGCAATCTACTTTTCCATTTCAATCTCACAGACGCTATTTAAATTTTTTTTATTCCATGTGGCTTTCCCCTCACATCCTGAGAAAGTACCGTGCTGATCCTTTGATAGGAAAACAGGTTTTGCATGCCATTCTTAAAAAAGCAGTCCTAGATGACAAGGCTTTAGGCACATAAACTCTGCATGTTGCACATGCTAATCAAATAGTCACAATGCCTTCACCAGTTGTAAAACCTATGCAGGTTCACTGATCAGTGCCTTTTCTTTCCATCTTGCCAGTGGCATTCCATGTATTCTTACTGAAAATAAGGCATCTCAGGCAGGGCAACTAACTGCTAGGCTTGAATGGCTCCTGCCACACACCATAATAGCTTGTATGAAAGGCCAGGGCTGCCTGTTAACGCCAGGTGAGAGCAGGAATGGAGCCGGAGGAGCTGGTCTGTCGAGCAGAGACAATTTTGTTCAGGCTCTCCGGCGGCTTTGTCAGAGTGTGTGTGTGTGTTGGAGGGAGGGCCGTAATTGCTGCCGCCACCCCTCCTCCCCGGAGCCCCGGTGCAGACTGGGAGAATTGGAAGAGTCATTTCATCTCCGAAGAAACGAACGGATGGGAGCTCTGTGGGGTGGGGAAGCAGAGGAGGCTAAATTACAGAGCAGAGCGGTGTGGCAGCCGGTTGTGTACTCTGACCCTCTGTCCTGACACCACTTGGAGCCTGAGAAGAAGGCTATTTCGAAGAAGACGCACATCTTCTGCCAGAAACTACAGGGGGTTGGACACAATAACATGACATCATGCAATCCAATACAACAGCCATGCAATAAATACTACCTTTGTGAAGATTATATTGTCCACTGCTGAGATAGCAACAATCTTTTCCCAATTTTGTTCTGTTCCAAATCTGTTGTTAAGGTGTCAACAATGAAACAACAGCTACAACATGTAGTCTTAAAAATGACCACAGAGATGAATCAACAGCTCTCTGTCACAGTCTCGATAAAAAGTGAACTCCATGTTTTACACAAGTATTGTTTTTTAGACAGCATAGACTGACAGATGTTTTGTACACCCAACCATCTATCTGGGCAATTTCAAAACTTAAATATATGAGAAATGCTTCCTTTGCCTTCGCTTCTGACAGACGACAGTCATTATTCTAACAAGTCCTCCAAATTAAACAACAAAATATGTCTTCTGTCATTGCCCTCTAGAACGACACATTTTCTGATCTGACACCCCAATCAGCATGACTGCATTATTTGTCAGTGCCTTTCAAAACCGTTACAAATCACAGATAAAACTGTTAAGGTTTGATTAGGCTCAAAAGTGACTTTGTTAGGGTTAGAGAAAGATCCTGCTTTGGGTCAAAAGAACTACTTCATTAAAGATACCCTCCAGACATGTAATAAAACATAAAATAGTCTGCTTGGAACAATAATGTGTGTCTGATTTCCACATTAAAATCCTTAAAAAGGCGTCTACTCCTTTTAGCTCATAAAAAATTCCAGAATCTATACATATGCAAATGTTGTTCATTTGTAAAGTTTTCCTGATGTCTCCTACTTCACTGTGCACTGGAGGCTTCAAGTTTCTACATCACACTTGTGTAAATTGCTAATTGGACCAGGACTGGCTTTCCAAACAGCTCAAACATTCAACTGCCGGAACAAGAAGAACATGTTTTTGAGTGAAAGGGAAACTTTAAGGTTAGGCGACGATCGTTGTCATAGTTAAAAGAAACCAACGTTGGTAGAAAACGGGAAACAAAGAGCTGTCTTCCATTTCAAAGTATGACTTGTTGTTGACTCATCCAACTACCCCCTCATCTTCACTCTCCATTATACTTACCACCACCAGACGTTGCTTGTGAGGTGAACTTAGGTTGTTTTAAGTGTAACAAACAGTGCTAGTGAGGACAGCCTACAAAATAAAGGAGCATTCAATTAATTCATTAAACAAGATCTACCAGAGTGACTACCAGAGGGGATTGTAAAATACCATATAGATAAAGTACCTTTGGCCAGTCAGCCTTTAACCATGCAGCACACACCTGGAATACTAAACCCATAGAACTAAGGAACATCTCAACTCCTTCTCCAAATCTATAAAACAGTGGTTACTGAACAATCAAATACGCTGTCATAATCTGGAGTAGTGATATGTCATTGTCTTACTATTTGTCTGTGATCATGTACCTATGTGCTTTTGTATGTTTTTTTTTCTATGTCATCAACCTGCCAGGGACTACAGATGAAAATGAGCCTGTATGGCTAAATCTGCCACATTTACATGATGGACCTATGTGCCCGTGTTAATTAATGTGCATTGTCCCTTCTTAAATAAATAAACAAACAAAACAAAGGAGATGATATAAGCACCATTTAGTAAATGTTAGGGTGCATTTTTCTTCCTTAGGTCCAGTAAAGATCTTATAAAGCAAAGGAGTGCTTAGAGACTTTTAGCGGAAGGATTTCTCTCCTGATGAGAGCTGGTGCACTGTGATGGCAGTATGTTAATCTACACAGCACCACTGTTGGAAATTAGTGGGTTAAAAAAGCAAACCATTTAAAGTGCATGCCATCTGTGTTACCATAGCCATCTCTGTTACTAAATACAAACCCAAGTGAGCAATTAAAGGAGATTGTTGAGTGACACCATTGCGGTAATGTATTCCAAGGTGCACTGAAGCTCCTCTGCTTCACTGCAGATGAAACACATTCAGGATTCCTTCATGTCCTCCATGTCACCGTGCAAACTCAAAAGACAGCCAAGTCATAAAATGCAAAATTGTGGTTAGACATTCCATTTTCGTCACCCTTTCATAACCGATTTCGATTATTGGCGAGCCACTCAACTGCTGACTTCAGAGAGAGATCCATAGAGCTTACTCATTACGAAATACAGTCAGCGTATGAAACCAGTTGAATGGTGAAACCCCAGTAGATAGACAAGAGGTTAATGTCCCCTTTGACACTCCAATCTACCCTTCTCATCATGATGTGTGGTGGCAAACAGACGGAGACGCCCAGCCCACTCTGTCTTCATACACCCATATCAATTCGTAGATTTGCAGAGAGCGTGGGGGGGTTGCAGAGGGCACGTCTCGCTTCACAGCCCCAAAATTAATAGGGGGCCCCTCATTATGGAAAAGCAGGAAAGACAAAGAGGTCTCGGTGAAGAAGGGGGAGCTAGAGAGGTGGATTCTTATTTAATGAGACCAGAGGAGAGAGAGTGTGAAGGAAATGGGGAGAAATGAGATGATGTGAAAGAGAACTTCAGCCTGAATGGAGCCCATTGGATCGCTCATATTTCCTTGCATTCATACTGTGGGACTGAATCCAAGACGAGAGAAACCAGCAAGAGAAACAGGAAATTAGTTGCCCCCTTAATAGCAGCCCTGCTTTACCTTCTCCCCCTTTTATTTTCTCCCGCCATCCCTCAGGGAGATTGGGTAACAGCCAATCTCATTGAAAGGCAGATCAATAAAGAGATATATTGTCATCTGAGTGCGCCACCCTCTTAATCAATTAATCTATAATAGAACCCATTTACTGCAGCCTTTTAAAGCGCCCGTCCTCGCATTACCAGCTATGGGTCAAAAAAGGCGCAGACATATAGGGGGCTCATTACTACTAATGGGTGGAAAAACTGGAATAGGTTCATATGCCCGGCTATAGATACAGGTGATATGCATTTAATGGCATTTCAAGGAAACAGTGCTTGTGTTTGGTCAGCCTACCAAGATCACAAGCAAACAAGCAAAGTCCTAATGACTTATTATCCATGCTCTACTGGAACATCAGATATAGGGACACATGCATTAGACTGCATGTGACTCTCGAACTGTACAGGGTACTTACTGCACAGTATGCTGTTGATGCTATCTTAATGCACTGTTATTTTCTGCTTCAAGCTTTGGCAATGGTGTTGCAGCGGCTATAACCACATAATACATGTTCCATCATGGTCAGCCATGTGGGAATTGTAAAGGTACTTTATAGATGAACAACGCACTGTTGAGCAAGCAGTGTTTGAGGTGTAAACCAGAGCTCAAGGTTGGTGCAATATTTTAAGCATTTGCACCTTTTATTGTGCGCACTAAACAAATGAATTCACAGAAAGCTTATCTTTGACATCAGCAGTCATGGGCTGTTATATCTGTGGGACTTTTTCGCCCCTCAACTTTATCAGCTCTAATTGTAAGCATGTAAAATTACCTCTTAAATGTGCCCAACCATATCAGAGCTTCCATCACTGTTGTTCATACATGTTAAAGGGGATTTATACCCAGGAAGGAAGTGTTTCTGGTAAAGGATGTCAGCCCTTTCTTTGTGGGCGAAACAGTATATCATTTTGTATGGTGTTCTAAGGACAAAAAAATCTTATTCGCCTCCTCCAGTGAACAAGACTACCATTGTTAGTTGAGATTTTAGGCTATTTTAGCAAGGTTTGAGCCATGTAGCTATCCACATTTCCTCTTCACACCACAACTTTACATTATGGTTGCTTTGCTGACTTATGTTTAGGGTTCTTTAGCACTACACACTATGATTTGCCACACACAACATTGCTCATTTCAGCCAGTTCTACATTCTATTAAGAAAATATTGTAGATGCTTTTTATATGATGCACAGTATATGAAATCTGTTACCAAAAATATGTTCAAAACAGATAACAGCAATAAATGGAGCCTTTTGTGCTTGTGCTGGATGGTCAGTACTCATGCTTTGGGAGAGAACAGATTCACCACTCATCATCTATACACCAAATTAACCGTGTAAACAGCTGAGACATTTTTCATCCTTTTTTGTATAATGAATACCTCCAAGGTCATGTATTATTCCATCCTTAGAGGTGAGTCACATAGGTATCACTGGACAAAAACTACAGTGATACCTATGGAGCTACAGCTTTAACCTACCCCCAAATAGAAATACTCTTCTAGACATTCATTTTTCTTAAAATGATAGAGCAATATTGTGGCTTCTGCATGAGGAACATGTGGTAAACAACTAAATGACTATGCAGTTATACAAACAGAGCAGTGTCTCATCTTAAATTAATAACAATTTTGCAATCACTCAATTTTCTTTAATTATTTTTGGAGCTGACATGCAAAGTCAGATGTGTAATATGTCCAAATGGCAATCTGAGCTGCTCATTTAGTCTCTTTGGCAATTGGAGTTTGATTTCTGAGGAAAAAGTAGACACTTGATATTGCTCTTTCTTTTTATGAAAGCACTTAATCAAATAAGCAGTGTGGAATAATGAGGTTGCTTGTACTAGCACCACAGGCTCAGCCAAAAGAAGTAAGCAATCCAGAGGTCAGGCATACATCATAGTCTCAATTCACTTAAAGTCATTAGTTTATTTATGAACAGAAGCCCAGTTGGCCAATGCATTATGCAAAGAACACAAGATTATGCTGAAAACGATGATTCATATGTCTTGATCTTTGCTTGTTTCATGTTAAATTTCAGCTGTCTCAGTGGATAAGTGGTAATTTATTGTATTAATGTGTTACATTTATTAAAGCATCAGCTGGTAAAGCTTTCAAACACAGATTTCTCTGTCAGTTCTTCCGACTCCTCCGATATAGAATAGCCAAGCTTGATTTATCATTTGTAAATTCCAGCATTTTACTTCAAACACTGACGTGTGAAAGGTGAGTCCTGAGCTAAGGAAATGAAAACACTGACCACCCAAACCTTTCCAATTAATTAGACTCTATAGATTATAGAGGTTGCCGGTTCATACAGTGGTGCTGCCAGGAAATGTTTTAATGCTGGCATTTCCCAAAAGCTGACTCTGAAGGCCTTTACAATACATTGAAATGAATGCCAAAAACCACCCCATAAAACCAAGCCTTTGTGTGTGGAGAGGGCATAATTCTATGATCTATGGCTCAGCTGCGAGTGTGCAGCACAGCACCAAACCACACTGATGGGCTGTCATTGTAATTCAGTACCTAATGTGGATAATTAGTCTAAATTCATGGAGTGCTTGATTCCACTGACAGCTATGCCAAATGTTTGACGAAGGCACCAAAGTAGCAGCATCAGTCACAGGCGAACGGAAATGCATTTAGTGGAGGGCCTCATCATGTTTTATTCAATCACAGAGCGATGCTCAATTAATCAGTTTCTGCAATTAAATTAAACATGTACATGCATAAAACATGAAAGAAATATCTGGGGTGTTTAAGCACTGCTTGGTTCTCAGTGTTCCCGTTAACCCAAAAACACAGTTATTCTCAGCCCTCTACAACAGGCTCTGTGACTTTAGTGATGTGGCATTATTTCTTTTTCAGCGGATCTTAAGAACCCTGTATGACAGAATGTGTACAACCTCATCTTAGTATGCGCTGCTTGATGCATCCCACTATGCAATGCATTTTTATAAATGTCAGGAGCTGTGTGTTTACTAGGTCTGTCTGACCCCTAATATTTATTCAGCTCAACAGCACTCTACCCAATCATTCCTTATTGCTTCATTGCAGAATTCTGGCTCTTGGTATGTCAAGTCTCATTGGCTGCAGTTTGCCATATCTCCTGGCACATGTAATATTTCTTTTCACTTTCCATCAAGTGCTTGCAAAGCCTGTGCTCAGATAAATAGTGACATTTTGCGGTGGTGTGTGGGGTTTGTTTGTATCTCTTAGTGCCTGAGTCATTTCCATTGCCTGATCTGTATACATAGCACCACAGTCAGGCACGATCAAAGGGCTTTCACATGTAAGACAAATTTGCATTTGGATTCATACTACTGCCAACATAATTTATGCCTCCGTGGCTAGATAGCAGCTTTGAGATAAATGTTGACATTTGCACCACATTGAATAGTGTGACTTCAATAAAAAAGGTTGTTTCTAAATAGATTTAATCCAGGAAGAATCTGTAGGATTATAAAGGGCTTCAGATGCCTTCAGATACCTTTCACGTAGCCTGGAAACCTTGCTTAGCTGCAAAATAGGATATACCTTATGTTGTTAAAGTATGAAAATAGCAATATTCACACAAAGACACAAAATGCTGTTATAACTTTTGATGATGGTAATAGTTTTGTCTCATCATTCATGTCTCTGTAAAATGTTACCTCCTAAAGATGAACTTTAGGAGCATTGAAGAGAAGTTAACATCTAATCCAGTGTAGTTGATCATTCAGCCCCAATTAAGCAGTGCTGTAAACAGCTGTTTAATGGTTTGTATATGTATGGTTTTGATGTCATTGTATTGATGGATTCAATGTTAATGTTGTAACTTTATTGTAACTTTACTGTATGAAGTGAAAGAGCAAACATGGTTGACTATATGTATTTTATCTGAATATGGACCCCAAGGCAACAACTAATGCGGATTCAAATAAACAAACAAACATGTGGCCAAAAAAAGAGAAATGTCTAAATAGTCTACTTAATTAAAATTAAGGTTGAAAACCATAAGCTTATATTCATGTTTGATATTTTTGTGACTACAGGTAATGTGGTTGTTTATTATTTATTATGTATTAATTGAGAGAACACAGTGCAACAGCATTTAGAAAGCATCTATATACCTGAAATTAAGTGTTTGGTTACTTTGAGTTAAAATAAAATATTGAATAATCCTGATGCTGTTGTTTTATTTTTAACTTAAAGATCATCTTTAAGATGCCTGACCAGTTTCCAGTAGGAGAGTCCTTCAGTGGCTCCCACAACATCGCATTAACACTGAGCGTGCTGGCCCTTTAAGAAAGTGGTGTTGGGATAGTAAAGTCAGACAGAATTAACCAAGCGTACACCGGAAGTTTGGTAGGTATGCCTTCAACATACAACATACAATCAAAGTAGGCGATAACGTTTTGTCACAATTAAAACAATAACAAATGAACATTGAGTGTATGAATACATAATAACAAGTAGGAATAATTAAAACAAAACTTTCTTACAATACGCAACTACCATATTGCCGTATTAGCCTACATTAGTCGAGTAATACTGGCTTTGTGAAGGATACATTGACTAATGAGTGTCTGAAAATGTATAGGCCTAACAGACATTATAAAAATAATTTACAAAATATAACCTTTATATAGCCTGTGGGGAATTTGAATGCAAAAAAGGAGGTGTAAGGACGACATCTATCTTGCAATAATCCATTTAAACACATTGAACTAGGTCCATTCTTTTTCAAACTGTTTTTCACTGACCATAGATCACCCTCTAAACGTGTTATTTAATTATTTACCTAGCTTAATACAAAATCATTCAGAAGCGTTGCAACACGTTGGTAAATCATAGTTTTGTTTTGAAAGTGGGAGCGGAAGGAACGTATCCTACTATAGGCGCAGTTACTCCAGTGTGTTTTGGCTCCGGGACCGTGTTGTTTTGTGATGAGGCTGTAGTAATTCGGTCCCAGCAGTGGAGCAGAGGAGAGGAGCAGAGATAGTAGCCACAGAAAGATGAAATGGAGCTCTGTGTTTAACTCAGTGGAGTTTCCCTCTCAGCGGGATGACTTGGTGTACTTTGGGACTAATTCACTGTCAGAGGAAGCCGTTGTGAACATTTCTCCGCTGTGATGTTAACGTGAAAACGGGAGAGAACGGGAGTGAGTGACTGACTGACCGGGCGCTGCCTGCCACTCACAGCCGCCTCTCTTCGCATCACCTGCGGCTCGCTTTTTACGGACTCTCCGCGGGATTAGGCGAAAAAGTTACTGTGTGGGATGTTTGAACTCGTAATTTATAGCACAGCGGCTGAGATGCTGCCTGTGGAGTTTGATGCCGTTTGCGGAGATTTCATCCCATAGACTGGAATTCACGTGCGCGTCTCTTTGGATAAGTGCTGCTGGACAGCCTGTGACACAAACTGTGCTTTTCTGTGACTGTGACCGGCCTTATCTACCTATGAAATATCTGAGTGTATAATGGAGTACCGCCAGACTTTGGTTCCCCTACTGGTTTTATTTGCACTCAGAACTTTGGCATATGGTAAGTTTAAATTGGCACGCGCTTGGTTGTTTTGGGTTATGTGTGCACAGATGGAGCTTTATCAGTGGCTCCCAAACTAGGTCTCACAGACTCCCCATGACTCTAAAGGGGGTCCCACAGAAAAATGAGAAGAAATGAATTACACTAGTAATTTCACTCATGCAAAGTTACTATTTCGTGTCCTCCTTTCCTTATATCCGTTCATGAATTCTTGACATTAAACACATTTAGGAACCCTTGCATTTATGAGAGTATTTGTGCAAAATAGCGTGAGTAATCCTCCTGGATGATGTCATTTTAAAGGTCACTTAAACCAGCAGACATAAGAGTAGCCCATATGCAGCTTTACTGTGCGTCTTGCCCGAGGGACCATGGATTCACACCAGCATCTGCTCCCCACAGAAATCTGACTTTGTTGTGATTCCAACCCGCTCATTTATCTCTATTATTGGGCCCATTAGGTGAAGACATATCCTCGGCATAATGCAAGCAGGGTTGGGAGTTTGATTTCTCCCTGTGGACAACACGTTATGATTTATATTTACTGTAGTGCGTTTTGGATAGATGCCTTCACCAGATGCTGCATGTTGAATGTTAAACTGTTCTTCCATTTCCATCTGATTGCACTCTGTTGTATTGTGTAGATTTGGGCTCCCATAGTTGCATTGAGCAGACAGATAATACGTTGATGGTGGGTAAAGATGTAGTCTGTAGTACAGAGCTTAGTTTACTTGGGTTTAGCCTCCACTAAATCCCTAGTTACACATGTCCAAATCAGCATATTGACCTTGTTGTTTAATTGCTTTTGTAATTACTCTATATTCAAATATATGCATACAGCACCTTTTAATTTTAGTTCCCCTCACAGAGAGGAAGCTACCACTACCTCTCACTTGTAGACTGAGTCACCTCTGGGATGATGAAAGCCTGCTTCACTGAGACTGGATTCTGGATCCACAGATCCTCCATCAATCACAGATGTATAACTGGTAAATTGCTACCAGTAGGCTACAGGCTCTTTGCCAACATACCTACGTCTTTGTATTTTATGCATAAACATCCCCGACTGTGATGTACAAAAGCAATTTCTTCTACGCGAGCGGGATGTTATAGTTTGTGACAGCGTGGTGTCTTTGGGCCCAGACGTACTGCTGAGGCTCCCTTTTACAATGCTGTAAACATTGGCTATGAACCCACAGCATATGAACTCAGCATCTGTGAAAGTGCTCCTTCAGTGACTCCAGATGCTCCTCTGGGACTACAAAGGCTGGATTAAAGCTACGTATTTTCACTTAAGTAAAACACACAGTGACTTTTAATAAAAAGCCTGTGCTGTTTTTAGCCATGAGACTTTTTTTATTCGTTGAAATTTACATTTAAATATGCATTTGTCTCACATTCTGACACTGTTATCCAAAGCTACTTAGATTAAAGGCAGAGTAAGCTTCAGATCAGTACCAGCATGGGTATGTTAGGAAAATATATAGAGCTTTATACGATGTGATAAGAAAAACTTAAGAATCAGCCTGGCTGCCCGTCCCCCTTTTCCTTTTCATATCTGAAGGGCCCCTTCATGTGGAGCAAGAGTCACGTTTCAGGGGTCTGGTCTTCAGACTGTTTGGCCAGTAAGGTGACACTGGAGTCTGCACTTATTGCCAGTCATCTCTGTCACCATCAGTCAACACCGTGGTCTGCGGCAGCTCTCCCCAGCGGCCGTCAACGGGCCATGTGTTTGCCATGCTCTTATCGAAGTGACTGGAAGGCAGGGCTTGAAAACAGCTGCCTTGTTGTCTCATGAATGTCCCCAAACAGACCAGTAACCAGATCAAATAGTCCGCGCCAAACCTTGATACCCACACTGTAATTACATTCTGAGCGTACAACTCCATTTCCTACAGGGAGGGAAGTGTGGTGGGGTGTAATGCGGCTGAAATAGCACAATTACCAAGACATCTCATTGTTCAAAGTCCTTTCTTTGGTCACTGGCAGTTGTGCGTTTTCACATGAGGCATTTAAGACATGCTGTCATCCACAGTGATTTACAGAGGAGGAGGTTGGGAGGGCGTTCATGGATTTGTCAAGGACAGTTTGACAGGAGTTATGGCTGTTGCTGGGATTTAATCCATGACATTCCAGCAAGAGTATGGTCTTCAAACTTGGGATACAAATATCAGACTTTTTTATCCTGAAAGCCAAGTTAAAGTGTCAGTCCACCCAAATGACAAAAAAAAAAAAAAAAAAAAATACAGCTAAAAAACCATGATTTTCTCTCTAACTCGTAGTGGTATCTAGCCGTGAAGATAGTTTTGGTTTTGTTTGCCCAGGTTTTGAGAAATTTTCCTACACCACAATACAATGGAGGTGAATGGAATTTTGTTTGTGGTGGTTACATCATTGAAAAATCATTTCTTTCCTGTTACTCTGGATAATCAACAGGCCCCACTGCCAGCAGGTTTAATGGGGACTATCTCTTTGGTATTTCGTAGGTTCTACAAAAACTGTCGACAGGAAATTCTGTAGAGTAGAACTGCAACTATTAATTAATTTCATTATAAATGAATATCCGTGATTAACCAATACAATCTATAAAATGCCACAAAGAAGTGACAAAAATGCTCATTATAATTTCCCAG
Organism: Maccullochella peelii; assembly: GCA_002120245.1. Taxonomy (NCBI): domain Eukaryota; kingdom Metazoa; phylum Chordata; class Actinopteri; order Centrarchiformes; family Percichthyidae; genus Maccullochella; species Maccullochella peelii. The sequence goes on along the minus strand of LKNJ01003025.1, from coordinate 4,688 downwards.
AGCTGAAGGTGAGGTCTTCAAATTGCTTGTCTTATCTGACCAGCAGTGCAAAACCCAAAGGTATTAAGTTTAAGAAGCTGGAACTGGGAAATGTTTGGCATTTTTGCTTGAATTATCACTTAAACTATGTGTCAGTTATCAAGATAGTTGCAGATGAATTTACATAATCATTTCAGCTCTACTGTGGAGTACCCTCAGTAAGCAGGACTGTGTTTCCTGGAAAGAGATTCCATACACCTCCACTGTATTTAGGTGGTGCTAGAAATCTTAGAGACAGATTTCTCAAAAACCTGGACATATTGAACCAAAACTACCTGCATGGCTAGATATCACTAGAGGTAAGTGAGGATGAACTGACCCTTCAGTATCTGTGATCCATATCCCGCTTGTTTGATTACATATTGCACACTGATCTTACTGCTCAGGCCATCATTGAAGCCTGTAACTTTTTTGTAATTCATTTTCCACATTACAAAGGATTAACACAGATCTAGTTTGTTATTTTACAAGCACATGGCTTGTACGGCTTGTAGGCCATTGTTAGTTGCACTTAACAGTCTCAGTCTTATAGTCAGGACAGTACCACATTGTTGATGTGACTCACTTGTAACTGTGGATGACTCATAATAGCACAGAAAGGCAACATACAGTAGCTCAGCTTTTTGCTATTGGCATATTGACACCATGTCTGCTTTTTTTGTGCAGAGAAAAAAAGAGACAGAGACAGCTTTGTAGTCATTTTTGAGAACAAACACGCACTCACACACTGAGTGTACCTTCCCCCTCCCCCACCTGTCTACCCATCTGTTCTTTACAGATCAATTAGGCTGTCAATAGCTCAGCAAAGCTTTGGTTTGATACATTAGTTATAGTTCCTGAAAATCATTGAGGTACAAGGGAATCCTAACTCACACAGACTGAGATATAAGATTCAAAAGGCCGGGCATGGAACTCAGCCCCCTCTTCCTGTCATCACAGATTCAGCAGCGTACTGAAATTGCTGTTTGAAGCTTAGTTGCCTATTTCTGGCTTTTTTTCACGCAGCTCATGGCTTGCTAAATTTAGTGATAACAAATGAGTTGAGCTGAATTTCTGTATTCTGAATTGCTTGTCACTGAACAGCCACTCATTATGGAATATAATGGGTATATACCATTATAATAGAATTTCACAACAGTTTGACGACGCCTCATGATGCGTTATTAGCAAGTTATCCATGCATTTGACTGTAGTAAATGGAAAAAAAACACTTTCCAAATGTAACTGTAGGGAGTTTTCACAGCGTACAACTCCATCTGCAAACCAAGGGTTGCACTCCCGCTCTTAATGGTAATGCTTAATACCTACCCTGCACATTCCTACCACAGAGGGCCAAAATAAACATACGATGGGGCACCAGAGACTTCTCCATCGGGCATCAGAGAAAAGGGACTAAACTGAGCAGGAACTCTGTTTAGCAGCGGGTGCTGACAGGACAAGTCAGCTATCCCCTCTCCTTAAAGGTCTCAAGTGCGACCGCCTGAGGGGCCCGACACAGTACCGCCTGAGCCCCCCACCTCAGGCTGTAGACAGATGGATGGCCCCCAACATTAGTTCCAGTGGTTTTAGGAGGGCTGACCTCTCCATTGCTGGTCATATTACTGAAATAGACATGGAGTGAGCTGCCATCTGATTATAATGAAGTCTCAGTCATAGAGGCTATTGTTGTGCTGCATAACAGCATGGGATAATACCGCTACTAATTGGACAATACAGTTGGCATAGGTGTTGTTTTGTGTTGCATTATCAAAATTATAATCGCTTTGTTCTCCAAGGGTAGAAGTTGTCCTTGCTGTCACTGGCAAAGGATTGAAAAAGTGATTGAGAAAAAATTGACATGCATAACTTGACATGCGGTGTTAAATGGTCAAATCGAACACTGACTGCAGCAGTCTGCCAGCTTCATCTCCAGAGAGGCATCTTCCTTCCCTGCATCCGCTTTGCCCACAAAAATGGGATGCATCCGTAATGTCTTCAGTGCTGTCAAGGTGGCCTTCTTTTGTGTATGTATATGTGTGTAAGAGATATGGTATGTGTTTGTGTGTCATGGTATAGATAATATCTCACAACGGAGCTGACCTACACACACCATTTACATTATATTGCATCATATCTTCAGTTTATATAGGGATGTATTTGTGATTTTGTGCACATAATTTAAAGCTTTATGAAGAATAATTGGGAAAGCATTTCACCTCAGTTGGACTGAAATACATGAACAGAGGTTTGTAAAAGTCTACAATTCATCACAGTCATTAAATAGTAAATTTCTGCGCAGTAAGTCCCAGATGTCTAAGCAGATGGGTTTCCACACAGGTGTTGTTGTATAGTGTCAACACAATCTATTAGTCATTACAGTCTCACAAAACATTCTGAATGGGTTACACAGCTACTGCAGGTACAGTGTTATTGAAGTGTTATCTTCAATGTCTATGTTATAAACAGCCCTTTGGTCTCCTGTAATCAAGGGAGCAGGTTTGGCGGGGGGTGAGGGGGGCAGTCAGAGGTTGTGACCCCCAATGAAGTAAGAGGTTGAACAAAAACAAACAAAAAAACTGGTGGAAATTCTGATTTCCCTTGTGGAGAAGTGAACAAGTAAAATGATGATCCAACAAACAGTTGTCTTTTGTAGAGTTAATTAAGCAAAAGAATGAAGAGCAACAAATAGGAGTAAAAGAGAATAACTACCATTTCCACTGTCAACAATGAATCTTTAAATTATCTGAGAATTATCTGCAAAGAAAAACTGCTAAATGAACTAAATTAAACTTTTTTACCCAAAAATGCAGAGGAGTTGGGGGGCTTTTTTAGCCCTGAGCAGTGTCTGCAGTCTTCTTCACAAGCTGCATTCTGCCCCAACAGTCTTCATCTAGAAGGAAAGGCAGCTTGTATGTTGCTTGAGTCTGGAACTCACTCACTACTTCTTACTTCTAAAGCTTAAATTCTGTAAGCGCACGGTAGTAACTGAATGAGCACGTGATCAACAGTTTCAACTCAGAGCTTCTCCCACCTGGATTTTGGCGGGTGGACAGTAAGAGGACACTGTTCAGTGGTATTTTAGTGAATGAATCAAACTGAAACTGTAAAAGTGAGAGTGACAAAGATGGGATTTTGAAAAGTGAGGGGTGCATGCCCCCCATCCCTAGTGGAAATGACACCCTTGCTTGTAGTTGTTTAATCTGGAGAACGATTGAATTAGTATTAGCTGAACAACCGACACAAATGGCATAATCCTGATGATGATGAGCGGTGTTGCTTTGTTTCTACACAACACCAAAGTCTTGTCTTTTTTGTGTCTGACCACCCGTCTAACAAGAGCGTATGGTTTTCATCAAGTCTGCGTGGCGAGACAGCCCGTCAAGTCTTCAAGTTTACCCAGTTTGTCCACAGACCTTTCCGGAGTGCAGTTTGAAGCACAACAAAACTCTGCCACAGTCAAAAGGAAAGCCCACGGGTATAGCTACAGCTGTCACCGCCGTGACTTTGTCGGCACGGTTGGATGTTTTTGTCAGAGTCTGGCACTTGAAAGCTAGGTGTGGGAAAGAGACAACAGATAATGGATCATTTTCGGCGCCGGTGTATCAAGGTGATGCTGTAGCAGAGGGATTTTGACAGACGCTGTGGATGATTTAATGGCTGGCTTTAGAACTGACGGGGACAGCTCTTTTTGAAAAGTGACAGTTGCTGGGTATACCTGTTATTTTGTGATGGGAGTGTTGATACACAGCAAGTGACTCAGGGATAGGAGGCAGTTAGAGTGTCCCTTCGGCTATTTGTTCTCTCTAGCAGCTCTGTTTAATGTTGACAGTTATGCATGATATCCTGAAGGGAAATGCTTATTAAGAAATGTGACTTGGGTGACGAGGCAATTAGTGTGCCTCCTCTACTGTTCTCCTAAGAGCAACTCACCACAAAAATCAAAAGCATAGGCAGCTGGATTTGAATCCATCTCTTGCTCTTCTAAAACTGCAGAAGCAATGTTCCTTGAAATCCCTTCAACAATATGTAAAGGGTGCTCTTTTCTCTTTCATGGTAATGTTATTGCACTCATGCATACATAACAGATCTTTCTACAATTACACATTCTGAGTGGTTCATATATGATTAGAGCTCATTCGTATTATGGTATTATAATCTAGTTTCCTCACAGTGCCAGCAGTGTATCATCATGAAAAATGATCAATGAAACTTTATATCAAGTACAAGCACACTGCACTGGTTCATTCAACTAAAAAGAGAAGGACAGAGCAGCATGCCAGTAAGCTGAATAGTTTGCTGTATCTCAGAACTCCCCAGCATCATTCACTGTCGAACCCTGAAACCCAAATTACAGGTCTCCTCATGTAGATTATTTCAAGTTTGATTTAAGAATGGAAAATGAGCTAAAACTTTAAATCAGGCCCAGTTTTACTCTCCTTTTTGTAAACTCGGACACAGATAATCAACTCTCATTGCTATCAGTTAATACACAAATTAAAAACAACCCCCTTAGTTTATTTTTAATGGTATCTCAATTGTTTTTCTTTTGAGTTACGGAATTAGTAGTTCAGGAAGTCCCAGTCTCGACCCTTTCCTCCCTCAGAGTGATCTATGTGGTCAGACAGAAAGGAGCAGATAGCAGTCAGCCTGTGTGTGTGTGTGTGTGTGTG
>LKNJ01003024.1:0-98242 GCA_002120245.1 Maccullochella peelii | reverse complement strand
TCCATGCCTCGACGGGTCAGGGCTGTTTTGGCGGCAAAAGGGGGGACCTAGACAATATTAGGCAGGTGGTCATAATGTTATGGCTGATCGGTGTATAACCCTGTGATTATCTCCTTTCTATAATCATCTTCCTTGCTTTCCTTAGCTATGTTTTCCTCTTGAATGTTGTGTGAAGTGAGCAGTTGCAAAAGAGGCTGAGGGTTGTAGGCTTTAAAGTAAAGACAGTGGTCACCCTCTACAGGCATTCAGGAAGTGACACTGACAAGAAAAGCCTTGATCTGGGTGGAAAACATTCATTAACATGGCTGTGTGTTCCTCATCTTGCACTCAACTTCTCACTCTTCTTGCATGTGATACCCACCTCTGTTTTTACCAAGCATGCCGACACATCCAAGAGTAACTAACTTAACGCAGTTTAAATGTCATGTTTCAACAGCCAACATATGTCTGATTGGAAGAAAAAAAAACAGTTTTGTGATGTTGCTATTGCATATTAATTGACATGTTTTATTAACATCCTCAAAGGTATAAAAATATTGAGCGTGAAGGTTTATTCTTGACTTTGGAAAAACAAAATCATGGTCCACTTCCTAACTTTTTGATCTTGAGTTAAAGGTGGGGTAGGCAGTATTTTTTTGGCGTCATTGGGCAAAAATGCCATAATAACTGTCCAGCATATTCAAGTAATTCAAGTGGTCTGAGAGCAAACCTCTACTTCTGCCCCTCCTCTTGGCTCTGTTTTCAGGCTTCAGAAAATCTATCCCGTGACGGGAGACTTTGTCCAATCAAAGGTTATTTCAGAGAGACGGTTCGTTTGTATTGGCTGAGCTACAAATGCAGATGCGCGTGCACGTCCCTTCAGACGGTGAAAGCCTGATTCAATGGTGGAAAATCCTGCAACTTGTGAAGAATTTCCAACACCTCCTTTGCCTATAGCGGCGTATAGTACAAAACAACATGTCCCAGCTCCAAATATATAAAAATATATGTAGTTTGCATATGTATATGTAGTTTGTATATTAAAGCCACCAACAGTGTTAAATTCATGAATGTGTCTGACAGCTGTTTCAGTTATGTTTAATATGTAAGTATTAATTATCTGGGTTTAAGTAGTGAGAGAGTAATTGAATAGAAAGATTAAAGTCAGTGTTTCAGCTTTTGTTAGAATGAGGTGTGTGACGTTAGTGCTCATCTTCATCTGCTGTCATGATTTGGATCATGTTTGTTTGTTTTTTTCATCATTACTCTGCTGCACTCTGTTTCCCAGGGCAGTTCCGTACGAAGGGCGTTCACCCCATCGGGCGACAAGTGTCACTCATGCGAGAGGCGTGTTTATATGGTGGAGAGGGTCTGTGCCGAGGGTCTGTACTTCCACAGGGAGTGTTTTCGCTGTTCTACCTGCAGCTCTGCCCTGCGACAGGGAGCACATGCCTTCGACTCTGAACAGGGTTCGTATCATCAAACGTCAGCTGTCGTCAGCAAAGTTCAGTATTCAGTTGGCTACTTTGTTCTGACATTTTCTGTAATCTTACAGGGAAATTGTACTGCAAACTGCATTTTGATCAACGTAACAATGGGACAAACCTACGGAGGAATTTTTCTCTACGCTCAGTGAGTACTTTGCATTTCTAACAATATCCATCTTAATTTAGCAATATTTACCAGAAAATATCTAACTTCTCTGTCCGTCACACCCTCTGCCTTAGAATCGCTATGGACCTGGAGTTCACGAGCAATGTGCTGATGATGGACCGAGCTCCGAGTCCAGCAGCACGGCAGACCTGCAGAGTCCATCCTCAGCAGGTACCTTCAGCTCGTTCGTAAGGAAACGCCTGAGCTGGCCCCTGAGTGTGACTCGTGCTGTGTGTAACGCCCCCTGGTATCTGTCCCACCGTGTGCGTAGTACAGCACAGGCCCTCGTCAGCCACCTGAGGGACAATGTCCAGGACTATGCGTTCCTGTATGAGCTACTGAGCATGAGCTTGCCCCTGCTGCTTGTTTTACAAGAGGTACTGCTGCAGATGTACACAGAGGAGGTGCCTGATGGGCCCAGCTCTATACAGCCTCTACTGCTGTGGCTGCAAGAGCATATAGGGCACAGGCTCATGTAGATGCGTAACTGTTAATATTTGACCCTGAACATGACTCCAAATGCCATTAAAGCTGTGGCCGAGGTGCGTATTAGCTGGAGTGTTCTTGTCTTATTATCATTTGTAGCACAAGCACCTTTTTAAAGTTTACTTGCTTTTTATGATGATACTGTAGGTAGGTTTGCTCTCAGTGTGTTGGCTGTACTTGTGCGTCAGCCAAGGAAGTGGCGCACTGTATGTTGCTCTTGCAACTTGAAAAATGTCCTACAGGGGGGTTGTCAGATAATGAAAGCTGCACCAAATAATTTTTGATGTGGAAACTACTTGTGGGGTTATATAAGTTAAACAAATAGATTTACGGTTAAAATGCAAATAAAATCAAACAGGAGACTGTAAAGACTTGAGACTGCTGAAATGTCCAATCGCCATTGCTGTACAATTAAACGTTTTACAAACTGTCTTGGAAAATGGATCCTGCAGTTCAAATTGTTTAACTCAGGTTATGACTGACTAACTTGATGCACTTTATGTTTGAGAACTACCATGTCGACATAGCAGTAAACTGTCACATTGGATAAAAGCCTGGTCTCATATTAACGCCGATCACCAAACATATGTGCTCCTGCCATATGTTTTCTTTTTTATATAATATATACATATATGGAGGTGTTTCTCACACACACACACACACACACACACACATCAACAATTTGCTCATTATCTTTTTACACTCTGACCACTCAGTTTACTTTCATTAACTGCTTTATTGATTTGACCAAAGAATCTGATGCTGTGGTCGGGTGAGTTTCCTTCTCAGTATTTAGTTTTGCTTTGCTGCCATCTACTGTTGACCCTCAGAAAAACCATGAAGGCAACGTGAGATACCCCGCCCCTTCACTTTTTTTTTTTTAGCCTCTCCCTGTATAATGTTAGACAATTAATGTTTTAAATAATTGATTTATGAAATGTTTTCAGATTTACTGTAGACAACAGAAGCTGGTGAGGATGCTGTGACGTGTTTGAATGTGCTTGCCATAATTTTAAAGCATGTTGTTGGAAGATCAACTGCAAACCTCTTTGACTGGAAGCCACAGTTGCTTCCTATTCAGACACACTATCTAATGAGGCTCATGAGGCACTTTAGAGTTTCAGAGTATTTAGTTTTTCGTGATAAAATATTTGAAAACGATATTTGTAATTCAGCAGTTATTTCAAGTGTTTACAGCATAATATGATATGTGTTTTCGGCTACCTAATATTTCATGTTGAATTACTGAATGTGCTGCATGTAATATGAGCTAATTATCTGGTTTACAGTGCAGTAAAAGCAGTGGAAGACTGTTTTAAAATACCAAAGAACTGTTTTCATACACACTGACTGTAACGTTTATTTTATACATCTGCATAACGAGACGACAATCATGCAAACTGTATGTACAACATGTACAATGGTGCCAACAGAGAAATATCGTCTTCATTATGAATGTCAGTATTTTGTTTTGTTTTCATAAACATTTTCTACTTTTGTGCTTTCAGCTGTTATTTATGTCCTTTATGTTCTGTGTTTTAGATCATTTTTCTTTTTTTCTTCTCATTCAGCTGAAGCCTTTTGTGAAGTGTGTGAGCCAGCTGGATGGTTAGGAGAAATGACATTTTGAAGGTGATCATCTGCATGGTCACATGGTCGTGTGTCATAACTGTGACGTGGCGGATGATAAATAACCGATGCAAAGTGTCTGATATGACTTTAACAACATTTACAGTGCTGAAGTAATTAAAGATCTTCCTTTGAAGTGACACTTAAGAGGACTGAACTAAACTCATGACTAATGAACGGCTTCAGTGTTTGTCATTGATCCTCCAGCTGTTTTTTTGAATTAACTAGTACTAACTAAGCCTGGTTCGAGACCTCTGAATCGTTGCCTACATCCCCTATTTTTTTTAGTGATTTAAATAGTCTGAATACTGAAGTGGAAAGAAACTGCAAGTCAGTCTGATTATTGGGTTTGTATGAACTAGTAAAAAGAAGAAACCAAGAAACATCATATTAGGTTTTATTTCTGCTTTGAAAAAATCAACTTTACAAATCAAAATCATTAAATCAGTTGACTGACAAGTTCTGTAACTATTAACCAGTACTATTAACTCATTTGTAGGTTCAAATTTTCATTTTTCTGAGCACTTCCAGTGTGCACTCTAAGAAACTTTTTTCTTTGACTTTTTCAAGGTCAAGAATGAAGTTTCAAGTTTAGATTTAAAGGAGACATGGATGAGAAGTCCTTAAAGTGTTGAGAAAAATGAAAATTCGAACATCTGTAATTGAACTCCATCTGCTGAGGAAGATGTGATTGAAAGCTCCAGAACAGCTGCTGTACTTAATGGACCTTGTGGTGAGATTGCTTTGTCAGCTACCGTTTCCAAGGTCAAGATTCAGCTGTCAAATTCAACAATTTACCAATATCTTGTGTGATTATGTGTCCCAGTGAGCTGATGGTGCAATTTAAAGGGCAACTGATTTCACTCATCGAAGTCTGTGTACAGGAGTAGGCTACTACTGCATGTGTGGAAAAAAGTTGTAAAATGGCTTCAGAGGGATCTGCATGAAGTCTGACAAATTGCCTCAAATGATGTCACTTGAGTCTGCATCGGTTGGGTCTGAAGACTACAAGACTGAATGTTAAATAAATCTGGGGTGTGGAGTCAGAAAGAAGTGAGGGTTGCCAGACCTCTGAACCTGCTACTCATCTCTGCTTGAAGCTAGTGGCTCGAGGCTACGTTGGCCGCTACTAGCATAACACACCGGAGTCTCTGAACGAAGTGTCGGCTGCCGAGTTGCATTGTGGGTAATGTAGGTGCCAGGTTTTGACAAGGAAGAAGACTATCTCTGCGTCGATTTTCATCGTGAAACTGACATTGTTACAGGAGTGCGATGCTAAGTCGGTGAAGTACTCTTTTAAAACCCTAAACATTAAATAAAAACGAACCAAAGTTGTCGGGTTACTGCCAAACTCACCTCTGCCCGTTTACCTGCACAGTCTGGAAAAGGACATACTGTTATAGGTCAAATCAAAAAGTTACCTGCAAGCAACACAGACTGACATCCAAACTATCTCTGCACAGTACTCCCTCATTGGATGATGAAAAGGAAAATGACAGATACCCCATTTATTTATACAGTTATTGTAACAAGCAAAGAACCACTTAATGTTTCTATACAAATGTTCTATATAGCACCATTTTTCAATGTGTGCATTGACCTCTGTAACTTTATATTGTCATTGCACAACAGAACTAATACCTGGTTAATGAAACACATAACTGGCATTTCTCTGGCTCTTCTTGAGGATCTTAAAATGAAAAAGTACTTCTCCATTGTTTTAGAAACTGTTCAGGAAAGCACTCAGAGCTCAATTGACTTAATAAAATGCTGTGTTATACGATTCTACTTCTAAAGAGTCCTTGACTATTCAAAACCAGTTTATATATTCTATTGAAACGTCTGTATTTTCCACCATTTAACATTCCCACTGGCACCTTCATGTAATTAAACTAATACTATGACTTCTACTTCTGTTTTCTTCATAAGTGTAGAGACAGCTAAACATTAAATGGAATAAAGGCATGACTTACTAATCCATCAAAGTGCATGAGTGTGTACCAGTAGATAACCTGTAAGTCTAGGGCAAGGACATGTGGGAGCATATGTGCCATTTTGGCCTGTAATGTTTAGTAGAGAACCACATTTAAACCAAAAGTTGCTGTTTTTGTACCAACAACAAAAAACTCTGAGATCTACTCCTTAACAGCCAACAAACTGACAGATACAGTCGCTAATTAATTATCTCTTCTGTGCTGCGTTGTTCTTCTGTCGGCTCTAAACCTTCATTAATATGTTGGTGCATCTCCTCAAATGAAATCTAGCTCTTTAGACAATACTTAAGTGATTTTTTTTCAGCCTCTAAATGCTTGTTTTATGAGCAAAAAAATGTGACAGAGGCTAATCTCACAACGTAACATTTTCTTGTTAAGGTAAGCAAATGCTGAAACCAACACATCATCAGTGTGACGTATCCGGGCAGATCAAAGACTCAGGCGCATAGAAGGACACAGTACACAAGGTAGCTTCCAAAAAAGGCAAAATCTTTACTTGAAGTGAGGCAGTCAAACACGGGTGATCAGTCCAAACAAATCCAGGCAGGGAGAAGGCAGAATCCAAAAAACTAGGGAACAAGGCAAGTCCAAAAAAAAAAAAACGAAACTAACACAAGGAGTGCCGGAAAGCGATGAACACACAGAATCTGGCACTGGAGCAGTGACCACAGGGGAGTATATAACGGGGTTGGCTGAGAGCATAATCAGGGGCAGGTGTGTACAATCAGGAGTGGGAGAGACACGAGGGCAGGAACTGAAATGACAGGAAAGGTTAGTCTACAAAACAAAACAGGAAACACAAACAAAGACTAACGGGATGTTACAATCAGGGTCTTACACGATAAAAGGAGATGAGCTACACAAAAAGACACAAACTGATGTTTATTCGATTATATCTAAACACAACATTATATTCAGTATATCTTACACACTGAAAACACAATAAACTGAGCTAAAACCTTCTGATCATTTTTGGCATGAACTGCCGGAACAAGTTTGTGTCATTTCCTCTTTGTTCTCAACTTTTTCATGAATTCATAATACTGTTAGTATTAGACATAACACGAAACAGAGCATACAAATGCTCTGAATAAGCTTTCTAAATGAATATCTCTCTTTCAGTCAGTAGAGAGCAGTCGAGAGTGTGCAGGTCTGCACTGATGCACAGATTTCAATGTTTGTTTCCTTTTGTTTTTCACTCAGAAGCTGCCACGCAAGTGAGGTATCACTTCACCCACTGAGGCCCGGGAATGAAAGAATAATGATAATTCTTTATGACCTCATTGTACATAATTGTTTATAAATAATGGTGACTTTTTTTAAAGTGTGTTGGAAATGTTTTCATGTGTTTTTGAGTGATTCCTGGATTGCTTTTTAATCACAAAATGGATATGTTGTTTCTGACTTCTGACTTAATTAGATACAAGAGACTTGCTGGTTCAGTTTTATTGCTGTACCTTGACAGTAATTGGCAACAGAGACAAAAATGCTCATAGTGATTGTTTTTGGAACCCTTGTTTTAAATAGAAAACTACAATCTACAATGTTATTCTATAGAAAAAAGTCACTTAGGGCTGAAACCAACTATTTAATACACTTTGTCTGTATATCAAACTGGTTTCTGTCTGGTTAATTACATTATTTTTGCAGTGTAATCTTTAAAAGAAAAGATCCCATAGAGTGTTTTTATTGAGCTTTGCCAACACAACTCTCCCTCTCAATTTACTACAAAGAACAATAACCAACAATAACAAAAATCAAAGCTACTGTGCTGTACATGCCAAAGTGCCTGAAGTGGTTGTTAAAGCAAATGTTCATAATGACACACAATTTAGTTCATGTATATGCTCTCTTTCAGTGAGCAGATACTGACCTCTGTATCTCTGTGTTGTTTAACTTAATAATCAATAAAGCACATTATAACATAGAATTTACTCGTGTCATTTGAGACACTCTGAAGGTTCACTGATATTCCCAGAGATCCTTTAATTTAAATGCAATTAAGTATTTGAGGGCTGCTTTTGAAAAGTAGTCCTCTGTGTGTCTGCCTCTCTTTAACTCTGAAACTCATGGTAAATGTGAGCTTTTAACATTTAAAGTTTTTAATGTGTGCACAATCATTTTTTCTTTTGAATAACTTGGAGAATGACGAGAGCAACAATAAACATTTATTTAAAATATCCAGAAATCTGTAAAAAATCTTGACTGAATACACACATCCACATTATTATCTATTAAATGTATAATATATTGAATTAACTAATTAATTGTACAATTGCAGTATTTTGTGCTCTTTCCTTTCAGAAAATGACACATTTGGGGGGAAAAGGGCTTCTCTCTTTCTCTCTTCATCTTACAAATATAAAGCTGAAATCATAAGCAATAAAACACACTGTTGCTTAATTCAAAAGAGGGGTTTTCCTGTCAAAGCCTTACTTGATCTGGTTTGACCAGTAGCTGTTAGCAAACATTGATAGATATTTCTGTATGACGGCAGACAGACACAGTTAGCGAAAAGCTGGTGAAGTTAAGGAGCTAAAAAGCCAAGATATTTCCCCCAGGAGATGGTGGAGACCAAAAACAGAGCTAAAAGAGAGCGAATATTTGACTCACATTCGTCAGGTGACCAGAAACACGACTTCAAATAAATGATAATGTTGCTCTGTATCTGCTGGATGTGTAATTAAGCAGTTTGTCATATTAACGTCAAACGTAATGATATGTCAATGTTGTGTTCCCAACTTCTTTCTGCTGCCCTCAAGTGGACAAAATAATCAGTTATGGCAGGTTTAGATATTGTCAGTCCGCACAAAAAGGGAAAAAATAAGGGATTTAGAGTGTTTAACTATACAAATATTTGTTTAAATAATACATGTCAAAACTTCGCCAGGTCAAATAATACAGTAAGCCTCAATGAGCTTTGTCATTAGCAGGAATATTTATGTGATTATACTTACTGACGCTCTGAGGGAGATATTTTAAGGAGCTAACCATTATTCCTTTTATTACCTATTTAACTAATGTTTTAGCTAATCTGATGGTCATCATACCGAACCTACAAAAACAGCTCTGTGGATACAAAGTGTATTAATAACATTATGGACAGACATTCCGTTCATTTTAAGAGAGAAATTCAATACAAACCTGGTGCTCTGACTAATTTCAGAGAAAATGTTTGCTGTCATGCTTTAGTTTGACTCGACAGAACCATAATATAACGCAGTCCTGAAGAAGTCTCCACAGTGCCATCTGTTTACTGACCTTCTTGTAACTTTTTCATTTCTTTTCATATTAAATGACATTTTCTTAAATGCAGAAAGAGCAGAATAGAAAACAAGTTATACAGTTATAATGATTAGCATTCAAGCAACAGAGCAATCAGAGCCTGAAATTGCATTAGAATTACAGGAGCTGTGAAAGTTGGGAAAAAATAGAAAAGCTGGGACGAGATGAATCTAAAAATATAATGTCATTATTTTAGCACTTTCACGCAAATCATCCTTTTAAACAGTCAAACACAAATCTCCAAAAGGGAGGAGACGCTCGCCGGGCTGCTGGAGTAAAAAATGTGTATTCTGTTTGAACATTTGTATTTACATTTCCTCTGAGGAGAAAATGATCCTCTTCACAACAGAAAGTAGAATTAACAGCTGTCACTTTTTTCTCCCACTCTGTACTATCACAATATTTTGCAGTGAAGCTACTAAGAAGGCATTGTAAGGTGATATTCACACGTAATCAGTGAATTGAACCACTGCTGCTATATGACATAATGCCAGTAGAAACAGGCCCACACATAACAGAGGCTACTGATGCTCTGATAAACAAGCTCCCTGTTTCATATTGACAAATGTAAGAAAAGGACTAATGGCAGCCTCATCAGCCTCATATAACAAACCGCTCAAAGCAGATCAGACTATCTTGTGCAAAATAACAGAACACAGAGAAATACATTTAAGGTCCTGCCAGACTGATGAGTGAAACAGTGGAGAACAATGAAGTCGTCTTCAATCTGGTGATGCTGCCGGTCAGTGAGGCTCCTCTCTGTCTGCACCGAGCGCCTGCTTCAGTCTGTTTGACCAGACAACAACAACATAGGAAATGTCTTTTTTTTTTCTTTTTTGTTTTTTATCATAATCACGGGGCAGGAAATGTCCTGCTGTGCATATTGTTGCTCAGTGTGTGAAATCGCGTGCTAAAAATCTGAGAGGAAAACAGAGAGAGACTTTAAAAAATCACTAAAAATATCATAAAATCACCGGTGGAAACTTGCTAAGTTCATTTACTAGTATTTCCATATACTTATACTTATATACTACTCCACTACCTTTCAGAGGGAAATATTGTGCTTTTTACTGCACTGCATTTATTTTACAGCTTTAGTTACTAGTTACTTTATGAGCTTATAAAATATAATGCATTGTTATAGATTAAACTATGCAACAGTATATAAAATAGTAAAGTTAGCTCCACCTGATCAACTACAACAGTATAATCCTAATTACACATAATATGTATTTAAATATATACTATAAATACTACTACTATAAGTAATATACTATATAATGGTAACACTCGCAGGAGCCGTTTTCCTGCATTATGAGATCTTTTACTTTTGATACTTTACAATTTGCTAATAATACATACTTTTACTTAGTAATATTTTCAATGCAGGACTATTACGTATAATGGAGTATTTTCACTGTGTGGTATTGCTACTTAAGTAAAAGATCTGAATAATTCTTCCACAACAAATATATAAATAAATATAAATCTTTATATTTTATATTTTCTTTTTTTCTCCAATTGTTTTTATTGATTTTAGATTTTTGATTTGTCTGATAATCTTTTGCTGCCGTCGGTTTGTTGCTCTATAGCTGCATACTATATAAGAAATTCTTTCTTGCTTTTTCAGTGGCGTGTTTCAAACTTCATCCCTCTAAATGTACAAATATGCCCCAAAGTATTCAGTAATCATCTCTTAAATCAGCGGTGTATTAACTGAAAGAATGCAGCTGAAAATCCTTGAACAAATCGTATGCTGCCTCTTCTGAATTTTACTGGTGCTCTGAGCATAATACAAACATTTGTAATTAAATGTTTTTAAAGCAAATCGGGAAGTTCAAACACGACATACTTCAACTCAATCAAACTCCTTAAAATATTTGCTTTTATCGGAATCCCAAAAATCCCATCAAACTGCTCAAAATATGCTGCTAATTTGGATGTGATGTTTTGACATTGCCTCTGATTGTCAGTTACAGGTTTTAAATAAGTTTTTAATGATTTCTTTTGTGCATCAGAAAGTTTATAGTGTTGAGTTGATATATATATATTTCCTCTGTTTATGTTTAATTTACAATATTTTACTTTTACGTGCATGAATTCAATTCACCTCCATTATATTGCAGTTAAATCTTAGAGGCATATCTTAAATCTTTGGGGAAGAAAAAACAAAAACTATTTTCATGGCCATATTCTATGTGGGTAAGTGTAAACATATATATTTAATGGGTGAAGTGACCCTTTAATAGGATCACTAAGCATGCCATTGACAATTCTCACTGCTTCAGTTCAAGACAATCCAGATAATTTCATTCAGATATCTCAGAGTGACAGTGAGTTTGGCCAGACCTCTCTCAAATGTCATGAAGAGATACTGTGCAGGCCTGGCAATGTTAGACTATTTGAAATATCTGGAAACCAAACCAACCGGAGTGAAAAGGAAGAAGCATGACTGAAAATGGCAACTGAATACAGCCTTGAATAAAACCTTGGAAAGTAAAACCTGTGACGCAGAACCGCGAAAACTCTGTTCTTGTTACTCACATTTGCATTTGCTATTTCCAGTAAAAGGAAGGAGGATTTCTTCCTGGAAACAGCTACATGTGACTGTGTGTAGAAAAGCTGGACATTAAACAATCACCTGTGAAGAGCTCAGAGCTTAAATCACTACTGTGGCAAATCATTTTGAAATAGAGAAACACGTGACATTTTCAGATGTTAAACGAAGAGTTTCACATAAACACAGCTGATGATAGTATTTCTGAGTGCGCAGGTGGGCGTGAGAATCAGGTGGTGGCTGAGGGCGGGAAATATAAGGGACTACTGCAGGGCAGGGAGGGAATAGCAGGCTCTGAAGTGATGAATGGGAGTGACGGGCAAACTATGCAAAAAGAAATGTGCTATGTAGGCCTTTTTCCACTCCAGACATTTTAACATATCAAAGCAGCAAAACCACAGTGGTAATAACATTAATAATGTCTGCCTTTGACAGCTGCAGGACTGTGCTATTCACTGGCTGCTGGCTTGATGTACCGAGCCATTGTTAAGTCTGTTAGTGTCACCTGTACTTTCCCTGCTATAACATGAAAAAGAAAGGCCTGTTGACTGGAAATATTTTGATGTTTGTTGGCTAACTTTTACTTCATATTACTTTTCACAAATGGTTTAATACATTTTGGCAAGTGAATAGTATGAGAGGAATACAGTAATTGACGGTCAGGTGAGCGACTAAACTGACTAAACTACTGAGTCACACACAGCCCCACCTGCTCTCCATTTTCCTGATTACTCCCCAGTTTCTTCTCATTGCTCCATAGTTTATTTTGTTCGGCAATTCCCCTCATTTTTCATTTCTGACCCCCCCCCAGTTGTCCTGGCCTGGTAATCCTGTTACCTGCCTCTTATTGGTGTCCCAGTATCCTGCCTCAGCCCACCAGTTTGCTGCCTACACTCAACAGCCTCCTGCCAGTCTCCGCCTGTGGCCTTCCACCAGCCAGCGTTCACTAGTCTTCAGCCACACTCAGCATCAGGTGCCTTCAGTCTTCCCCAGCAGTCAAACAGCCCTTTCAAGCCTCCAGTCTGACCTCCTGTTTTCTGCTGACCTTCACCTGTTGAGGGCTCAGTTTGCTTCAGGTGAACCGGTGGTATGACGTGTTGTCTGACCAAGTCTA
Source organism: Maccullochella peelii (assembly GCA_002120245.1). Classification (NCBI taxonomy): domain Eukaryota; kingdom Metazoa; phylum Chordata; class Actinopteri; order Centrarchiformes; family Percichthyidae; genus Maccullochella; species Maccullochella peelii. The sequence goes on along the minus strand of LKNJ01003024.1, from coordinate 85,545 downwards.
AAGGCAAAAGTGTTTACAAATCAAGTGCTGTGAAAAGCCTGATGCCACAGCTGCATAACACTCCCTCCCTGATTTCTCTAAGAAATCTCTTTTTATGAGTCTTGTACAAATAATATAATGGCGCCACACTTTCGGACAGTCTCTCCTAGAAGGCATTCGTGGTGTTGCACCAAGAGAGCAACACGTGAGCATGTGAGTGCTGCATTAACTAGTAGTCGGACTCACGATGGACAGTTTGAAAAGGATCAAAATCGATACAGCAGAACGAGAGATCATCTTTTTGTTATCGATTCATTCTTCCTTCCTCTTAGTTTTGGTTGAGGATGCTACTATAAATTGAGCCCTGGATTTCTTGCCAGCCTTATCCTCTGACATTTAAGCTGAGATAGTGACAATGCATTTCAATAGCCCATTGTTCTGAACCACTATCATCAGTAAAGTCAGGGACCTGGCAGCTGTGCTTTTTCACCAAAAAGCAAAAAATGATCACCCATAATCAGACATCATACATCAAGATGTCAGGAGCATTTCCAGCCATTAGATGTAATTACACTCCTGTATCTGCCTTTATATGGCACTGTATTCATATCAAATAAGCCTCTTCGCACATGCTAAGACCATAGCCCTGTCTGTCCTTTATATAGGACAACAGCAGTTCTGGCAGCAGTTAAGAAAAACACCCACAAAAAGGTAAGTTTGGCAGGATGAGTAGTTTATGTCTATTAGAGGTTCAGGAACTCATGTGTTTGTTATTGATTTGTGCTAAGACTTCAGAACAGGGGAATCTATTAAATGTTATCTATGTTCTCCACTATTATCACTGCTCTTTCTGCGTTTGGACATGCACATTTGTGGTTTGTAATGTTCTTCTTTTTTGAAATTATATCCATTTTCACTGCTGAGGTTGTGTTTTATAATCTTTTAAAGCCATATGCCTTTATTAAATATATACTGTATATACAAGTAGTAAACCACTGCTTCTGCTGGAGTCATTTCTTCTGAAAGTTTTTGTATCATATTTTAACAGAAATGGCAGCAATTTTATGGCACACTGATTATTTTTTATGTCAGGACATTCAGTTTTATTGTCACTATATAATGCAGGATTGCTCAATGAAATGCAGTTGTAGCTCCTTCATGCTACACACGAAGAACACATATAAACAAATATTCAAATATTTAAATTAGAATAGTATAAAACAATAAAAGAGGCAATAAAATGGAGTGTGTGAAGTTGCTCTAAAGGATAAAATATAAAAGGAAAACTTAATTATATTTGCAAGGAAGATATGCAGTAACACATACACACACATATACATATACACACACAAACAAATATTTACAATGCGTATTATGCAAGTTATAGTGCAACAGCTTGAGTGGGAATGCACGTAGTGCAAAGGTAATGTGAATAAGAAGACCAACATAACAGAGTAGTTAAATGTAAATTTCACAGATGCAGTGCAGCGTATAGAACAGTGTGCAATCTAGAGCATGTAGAGCTGAGGTTAATGAGAAGAGCCATTTATTTATGCTGTTGTGCAGAGGATGTCGTGGAGTTGAGGAGTCTCACAACCTGAGGAAAGAAGCTGATCTGTAGTCTGATGGTACGGCAGCGGATACTTCTGTATTGCTTGCCAGCCGGCAACAGGCTGGGGTGGGTGTTGTCTTTTAGGATCCCTTGGGCGCTGCGCAGGCACCTCACCTCACCTCACCTCACCGATATCGCTGATGCTCGGTAGATGGGTAGCATAAGCAATTATGTGCTGGGCGGTTTTAATCCCCTGTTGCAGAGCCCTCCAGTCCTGGGCCAATCACACGCCAGTTTATTATGTGTCCAGTCAGGATGCTTTCTATTGCTCCTCTGTAAGAGTTAACAAAAACTTGGCATAAAGCTCTGTTCTAAAATCATGCATCTGTGTGATATCACAAAATCCTCTGCCTCAGATACAATCTGCGTGCACATCTGGTTATAATCACATTTTCAACATTGGTTATGCAATAATCTGTCTTTAATGTCTGTGTCCTGCTGGCAGAACCCTTTATTGAATAGACAGCTGAGCTGCCACAGCGATAAAGAGATTTGTAGGCGACTAGCAGGTATGCAAACTGTTTAAAACGGTGATAGAAACACACAAACGGCTGCAGCAGCATATTGAAACATTTGAAACTGCATTTGCAGAGGATTTTGTTAGAACTTATTTCATCAAACCACCCATTTCTCACATATTGTCCTTTATAACCTCCACATACAGCACTGCAGAGTGCTTTTGTGTAGAGTATGAATGTAGTTTATATTAATGTTTATGTGCTTGTAACAGTGCAGTATTTTCTTGGGTACTTGTCATAATTTTTTCCATAAACTATTATATGCATAATGTCTGCATGAGTGGTGTGGTAGGATTCTGCAGCTCGAGAGTATGTCATGTGTGTGAATTTGATTTTAAGAACTAAATCTTAAATGTGTCAATTTATGTACAGTATCTGTAATAATTAAACATAATGTTAAAAAGAGAAGAAAATTGTACTTTAATAAACCAAAAAGCTTCACATTGCATCTGTACAAACTAACCAACCATCAGCAGATAACATATTATAGCGACACAAAGCAAGATGAGTTAGCAGGGTCAACTATACTGAACATAACATAACATTTATTCTCATAAAAATTAACCCTGATCAGTAGAAAATAATAAGTCTCTTTAACTGTAAGTGGAAAAAGAAATGGATTACTAATATCTGGGTTCAGGAACAGGAATATGTAATTTCATTCATTGTACAAAAGTACAGTGTTTTGTCTACCACAAAGTCACCTCACATTTAACAAGTCTGCAGTGATAGGCTACACTGAACCAATCACATTACATTTCTACACAATACAACGGTAATTTAGATTCATTAGGGCTGTTGATGGTCAACTACAGACCAACCTGCTATTTAATGGAGCCCTGCTTAATGACCAGAGTGGTGGGCAAATGGTTCTACTACAAAAAATGTATTATATCTTGAATATAATAAATGATCATGGGCAGGAAAGTGACAGTGTCAGTCTGAAAGCACAGCGCCCTGCCAACAGGCATTGTGTCTGTTTTAGCATTAACTGTTAGCTACAATCCCGTTTATTACTCTTCACTTTGATCCGAAAACAATCCATTTGTCATTATCAGGACAGTGAAGGAACGGTCACTTAACATTTCCATAGCTGACTGGTTAGGAGGTGGGCTGTTTATATGTTTTGTTTTGTTTGTCTGATCCTTGTAACCTGGTACAAGTACAGCACAGGTTACCATGGTGACCACAGTGAAGCAGCATCATGAGACCAGGAAAAAGATTCGATGCAAACAAACAAAAATAATATATAAAAAATAAAAAATATATCACATACAGTAACCACCTTGGGACATAAAACAAGTGATAATAGTAATAATAGTAATAATAAAAATAAATAATTAAAACAAGTGCTAACATGGGGGTGCTATCAGTACCACAAACCAGCTATGATGAATTTACCTTACAGTGTCTTATAGACAGGAATAATAACAGCACATTAGTGATTTAGAAGTTAAGGGCACCAACCACCTCTGGAATAGTGTTGTTGCAGAACCTGGTATATTGATCTGATATATTTCAGTGTTTTAAAAGAAGGGATGAAGTTTCAAAGATGGTCAGCGGGTGAGAGGAGTCTTGAAGAGTCATCTGTCCCTTTTTCCATACTGTAAAGGTGTAGATCACAGCAGGAGACGGTAGCTCCTGGCCTATAATTTTTGATGCAGTTTGCTCCATTTTGTCCAGATGTTTCCTGTCTTGTGCTGAAGTGCTCCCATAAAACACAGTTATTGTGAAGGTGAGGATGCTCTCAATACCAGCACGACAAAATTGCATCATACCTTCCCCCTTTGATGTGGAAAACCTTTTCAGCTGTCTTAAAAAGAAGAGCTTTTGCTGAGCTTTTTTCAGTTCTGTTGATGTTCCCACTTTAAAGAAGAGGAGATTATAGTTCTCCACTTGTTGAATTTCCTGACCATTAATGTCTAAATGTAGATGGCCGCTACGGCTCTTCAGTCCACCACTACTTCTTTTGTTTTGGAAACATTCAACTCCAAGTTGTTGGCTGCACAACAGTGCACCAGGGATGAAACCTCATTTCTGTAAGCTGTTTCATTATTGTTAGAAATGAGTCCTACTGATGTGGTACCATCTGCAGACTTAAACAATTTAACCGATTAGGAGTGGGCCTAGTCTTCGGGGAACTTGTTGTTAACTCTGACCTCCTGCTTCTTCCACTACAAGAAGTCCAAGATCCACTGACATGGAGACTTTTAGACTCCCGGGTGGAGAAGTTTATCATACAGCCTGGATGGTAGAATTGTATTAAACGCTGAGCTGTAATGAACAAACATAACCGGTGGTTCCTAAAGATGTGGAAGAATTGAGTGAGTGGTCTGTCCATGATGTAGTGAGTCAGACACTGCATCATGGACAGACCTATTTACCCTATTTGCAAACTGGTAAGGTTCAAGAGCAACACCAGACTGCAAACCAGGCGTTCAAAGACCTTCATGTATGCAGATGTTAAGGTGACAGGTTGGGTTCGATGTTTTAGGCACAGGAACAATAACAGCAGACTCAAAACATGCTGGGACCCTCTGCTCTAAAAGAGATTGGTTCAAAATCTGAGTTAAAATAGAGGCAATTCTATCTGCACACTATTTCATGGTGGCGGCTGAGATTAAGTCAGGTCCTGCTGCCTTTCTGCTGTTTTGCCTAAGCAGGAGGTTCCTCACCTCATGTTCAGGAATAATAAATGGAGGCAAAGCCAGATCTGGTGGGGAAGGAGAATGAGCAACCAAGCAAAAGTTAGCGCACTCCAAAATCTTGCCGAAAAAGTTCAGTTAGTGTTTGAATTTGAACTTTCAGAACCTGTCTCACTTTGACCAGCGTAGATCACCATGGTAACCTAAGATCTGTGAAAATCCTGCCTCCTAACCAATCAGTTCTCTGGAAAAATGGTTATAATTTCAACAGCATCTTGTTATGGGCAAATGTGCTGCATTCATATTAAATGTCCAATAGGCGACTGTGGTCACAGACCTTTAGAATAACTTCCAAATGTTAACGTCCAGCAGTTGAACATTGAGCAGTTGAGGCCTCAGTGGCACTTATTACTGTAATAATGTTCTGATTGTTCCATGTGTGATTTAAAATGGCTTCTTCTTCATGAGAGAAGAGAAGAACGCAAATCTTGGTCTATCCATTGTCTATCTTATGTTCACTTTCACAAGCTTCTGTAGGTGTATGTTGGATATGCAGGTGAAATTCCACAATGTTACAATACAGTCTACTGCTTTTACAGATCAGTGCTCACTCAGGCAGTGAGGGGCAATTAAAAAGGTCCCTGACATGAAAAAAGAAGGAACAAGAAATAGGACGTTGTGTCACTGTGGGCCTGTTTAGAAGCCCTCTTCCCTGATGTTTACATCGTTTATTGCAAATGTCCAATCATCTTCACTCTAGTCCAGCCTGAGGAACACAGTCGACATAATTCTGTGTTGCTACAGCTTAGATGTCTTAGATGATAGGTAAAAAAATCATTTTTTAGCTTGTGTTAAAAAAATAACAACAATTCATCTAAATAAATGTTTAAACTATTTTGAATTATTGTTATAGAATATCAGAATGACAGATAAAGATTAGAAAAAATGTTTCTCAAACATAAGTGGAACAGCTTACAGATGTTATAATATGTCATATTGTATGTAAATGTGATAATGTGTAAACCTTTTTGAAAACCCATAACGGTCCTCACTCATCTCTATTAAGGACTTAAAGGAAAGTCGGACTGTGAGCTGATGACTGAAACAGAAAACAGTTTCTAAGTTGCCACAAGGGGGCATTTCCAGACACGTTGGGATGATTTTCATTTGTGAACCTTGAAAGCAATATTTAATTTAATTATGCCAAATTGATAGGAATATTTATATATTTAGAACATACTGAAATTCTGACTATTGTATTGTAATTTATTTGTGGTTTAAACTTTCCAGTAAAGCTCTGTTAAACAAATCCTTGTGATCTGATAGGTGTGTCACTTTATTGCACTTAATTCTTGATTGTTGGTGATGTTGTTGTGGAGCACTCTGCTGTTTGAGGTCTGCCTTTTACCGTAATGTCTAATGCCACGAACACAAAGGGACTTTCCGAAAATATAATAAATGAAACTAACTAACTAACATCTTCCATGATACCTACTCATTCAGCACATGAACAGAAATTCCTCAAGCTGTTATAAATCATCATGAATCAAACTAACTGGTTTTATTCAGGCACATTTGCTCATACTAAATGTTAAAATGAAAAGCCAAAACAAATATGCACTTAAACACAAATACAATGTATGAAATAATCAGAAGCTCTGCTGATTGGGATGTGGGCTCCCCCCACTCCTATTCATTTAACCAGTAGGCTAAGTGGCCCTCACTAGTCCTCCTCTTATCTCTGAATAAAGCAAATCAGTGTGGCTGGCTGAGCAGTCAAAGCAAAGAGCCAGGGAAGCACCTGGCCTTACACGGCTATCTGATTAGAGGAGGTTGCAGGCCAGGCTGAACCAGACCAGGCCAGGCAGTGGCAGCGGCAAAAAATAAAATAAAATGAACTAAACCAGGCTAATTCTATTGCACCATGGCCTCCCTTAGAGGCTTAGAGCAGCAGGTTCAAATCAAAGCAACGCTGTAGCACAGACCAACCTTATCAACAACCCAGGAGTCAGGAATGAGGACTGCAGTGGAGAAACTATAGCTTCACTGGTTCAGAACAGCTGATTGGTGTTCGCTCAAGCATGCATTTAATGATTAAGCGACGTCCCCAAGCGCCCAAATTGGCTTACGAAAAAGAGTCCTCTGACATATTTTATCTCAGCTGAAAGTAGCATGAATGTTTGAGAGTGACACAGCAGAGTGAAGGCATTAGTGAGAGAGCTCTGCACACACAAATAATAAAGATTTCAAAAGAGTTTGGAATTTGTTCTGCTTTTATCTGTTTTCATTTTTTAGGAAAAGACGATTTGCAGACGGCAAGATCCAAATAGCATGGGCCATAAATACATATACTGCATGTACAGCATAGAGATGCTTAACATGGCACCTCGATGACAGTGAAAAATGTATAAAAGCATAAAAAAAAGCTTGGTTTGTAAGACCCACAGAACATGCAAGAATCAGATTTGAAATCGGTGCAGCCTATAACAGCATGCAGCTGTCATTTAGACATCAGTAGCTACATGCAGACTACAGGTTCAGATGAGGCAATGCATGACACATTTTGATGCACATCTTGTTTAATGCACTGGTAGTCTTTGCTAAGGTTGATATATTTGGATGCCGACGTGCTTGGAAGCAGCAACTGGACGAAGGTGAACAGAAATAAATTCTCTACTTGTTGGAATGTAACCCAATGTTCCAGTTTGACTACGAATGGAAAAGCAAAATATTAAAACCATTGCAGGTTCAAGATGAGAGACCTTGGTGGGAAATATAAGGAGACATACTTTATGCTGTAGGCCATCACTAGAAAGCACCATCCTAAGTCATGACCTGGTGTTGGGCCCATCATACTCATTAGTTATTGAAAGTAAAAGGATACTATTAGGCAATCAAATTGGTACAGAGGCAGCTGAAAACAGCAGCCTGTTGTGTGGACAGGAAGTGTTTGTTATTACAGTGCTATTCTGTGAGACTGTTTCACGATGGGGTTGCTTCCATTAGCCTGTTTTTGTTCAGTTTGGGGGAAAAAACTGACCATTTGCAGGCAAAGTGTACAAACAGTACAGTGGAGTGCAGGTCTGAGTAGTGCAGGAGTCTGAGAGGGCAGGTTTCACAGTTGCATAAGCAGCAGAAAGTGTTAATCAATAATGTATTGAAGGTTTTTTTTCTTTTTTAAATTTCAATTTTTTTGTTAGATTTTTTTTACTTTTTCTGAACAACATTTAGTGGATGTTTGTCAGGTTCTGTGGAGGACTCAGCATATGAACGCAGGTCCTTTGGTTAGTCCTTCCAAGGCTGGATTACAAGTGCGTGATTTCCCCTGAAAGCTCCAGGTTTACTGTGTATCAAATGTTTTTTTTTAAATCTATAATTGAATTGACAATTTGTTTGAAAATATGCTACTAAAGCTGACATGATAAGGGCCTTAAAGTGGGTCCTGTTTACCTGATCTTGAGGTCCTGTCTCGAAGGGGCCCCTGTGTTCTCTATCTAATTTTAAGGCCTTATTATTTCCGTTTTGCACTTATATTTTGGATATCCCTAAATGAATTTGTTTAAACAAATTTCCACACAGCAAATCAAGGACCAGCTAGTATTCTTGCATAGAAAAAGAGTGTTTCTAATCGTACAGAGAGTGAGAAGAATAAAGGTTAACTGGGCCACAGATCCTTCAAATCCAACCCCTGAACTGGGACACAGTGAAGTTATCCACCTGATTCTGTGGTGTGCTCAATAACCCAAAAAGGAAAAGATGAATTCCCAGCAGTGGAACATTTTACTGATGTTCGATGTCATCATCAGACTAATTTGCATACAAATACGCTTGCAGGAGTTTAGAATAACAGCTAGACTTATAGTTAAAACACTTCTGTATTATGTATTATTATGTATAATAACTTATACAAAATGATCTTAAAATGATAAAATAAATAATGAAATACTTTGACGAGACCAGGGCAAGGTTTCATAGTACTCAGGTGCCACAGTATCTGTTGAAGAGGTGTGTGTATTGACAGAGGTGTGGACCTTCACCACCTCACCTGTCTCTAATAAGTGAAACATGCATTTGAACAGGTGACTCTGTCTCACATTCATTTGCTCGTTCCCTGCTGACACATTTACTGGTCTTGTCTTATTTGCCACCTATGCAGCTTATACCACTGCAGCGCTCATGTGGCCACACCCTGTTACACAACAGCTGTGCAGGAACAGTGTCGTCGCAGGGTGGGCTTGGTGGGTGTTCAGTTTGGCGTTTTTTTTGATGAAACACAATAGCCGCACAGTGAACACGGAGATAAGAACATCAGGAATCTATAATTTAGCTGTAATCATTTGGCTCAGTCGCCTACAGACTGCAGGGTGCACTGACACTGAAGACGTTTTCTGAATTCTGACACACGTGACAAGAGCTCCCAGGATACACCAAGATTATTTTTAACATGTAGCTTTCAAACACTGTCAGCTGATGAATTGCCACTGTTACATCTGAGCTCCTGGAGTTACATACTGCTGCATTCATCTTGGGGGGGGAAGCAAGGGTTTCTCATTAAAGATGTTCTAGATACAGCTTGCCTTTCATGATTAATAACAGCCAACACCCAGGACAATAAGGAAAGTGACTGCTAACAACTGCTTTGGGCGGCTACTGCTAAACTGTACCGTAAAGTGCATTTTCAACAGATTATGGAATAAAAAGACAGACAGTAAAAAATGCACTGAAAGACAGTCCTTTATAAAGAGCATTTAAATCCCACACCTCCCCGTGTTTCTCTCTCGGCTAAACGTGCACAGACAGGTGTTAAAAGGTGTTGATGGATGTCCTCGGAGGGGCAGTCGTTCATCTTTATAGATCCTTTTCTTTTGAAGGATTGGTGTCAACACACTGGCTTCTAATAGATGACTTGTTCAGACAGGACCACAGTTGTGTCTTTGACTGTGTTTTCTGTCTATAACTGTTTGAACTCGCACTTGTAAATCTGGCAAACTCATATCATGTAGCAGGTCTGTGAACATAGTGTTAGAAATCCACGTCTCTCATCTGAACTGGTGGCTTGTAGCAAACACATTGCATTTATAATATGATAATAGTTGTTTTCTGAACATATGAGAAGAGTCCTTTCTTATAGGTGGGCTCAGTTATGTTGTGGAGGGTGAAAACTAAACTGAACATCCTTTTGTTTAAAGAATATAGATTTAAAAGACTTTTGGTTGACATATGAGCTAGAATTAGACATCAATCCATAGCATGGTACATAATAAATACATCTCAGTGCTAACAAGATAGACTTATTAAGAAAAAATGCATAAAATAATGCATTTCAAAGAATTTAAAATCTGTTTATATCTATATGCTTACAATGATACCCAGTTGGAGGCCACAGTTTGCTTAGGCTGGTGATTATAGCTTCACAAAGTTTCTCCACACCCAATCTGCATGAGGGCCTTTCAACATTCCCCTCCTCTCTCCTGTTTGAATTTGGCCAGTGTTGTGAAGTCAGCTGCTGCCTTTAAGTCCTGTAGGAAATATTGCAGCCCTGAACTGAGCAGTAAGAAATTAACTAAAGATGTGATTAAGAAGAGAGTGTGTCTTGAGGGAAAATGACAGACGGCACAGAAACCATGACAGCAAAGCACATTGTTTGGTGTATTTCGTGACTTCACATCGTTTGCTCTGCTATTTTCCCATTTAAACAATCTTTTACAAAACCACAAAGAGATTTAAACATCAAGCACACACCTTCTACAGCACAATCTAGCTATGCTGTGTTCATGTCATATTGAAGTGATACTTACCAGTTTTTGACTCAAATACTGTCCATTTCAATTTTCAAGTGGTGATGTGGCTGGGGACTTCGCTGCACTTTATCGTCTGATCTGACAAAAGTGTCTGTTTCACAAAAAAACTTGAATGCCCCTTGTCAGTCCATCGTTTAAAGTAAAGTTAAATGCACACTATTTTTTCACACAAATGTACAGTGATGGTGTCTTGAGATGGTGTGAATGTTTGTAAGGTGGAATTGTGTAACTCTTTCCAATCGCTTCATCTTTTGGGATGCATCAATAGTATGTGATTATTTAAAACAATAGCCATCATATGAATAAATTGACAATTTACTATTAATTAATATACCAATTTCGTCCAACTGTTTGTTCTGTTATTGTGACCAAAAGCACTTATATAGCCGTGATTGTGCCCCCACATTGGTGGACTGTTTTATGTTATTATTATATGTTAGTTGCCCACAGCCAAGAGGGTTAAATATGATATTTCATAGGTGAAATGTCTGAACACTACATGTGTCAGTGGCATGTGATTTTATTCACATGTGAAATGTCAAAACACCACATGTGTCTGTGTGTGAACATGTGATAAAATGTAAACTTTAAAAAATACATTTATTTCACATATAATTAGACATTTCATACACGAAAAGTGTGAAATTAGCTGATATCATGTAGAGTAAAGCTTTAATATCCCTGAGGGGCAATTTGGCAGTCAATAGTAGTAAATATTAAATACAACTTTATTATATTAACTTTATTAATATAAAATGGAAATATATTGATACATACAGTACATACTCAAATAAACACAAGTACACAGGTTAACACCAACGTCACTGTTGTCATTGTCACCAAAACCATCAGAGGAAGCAGCGGGAAAAAATTATATGTTAAACGTGAATTTATCTCATTACACATTTCACACGTGAGAAACTGCTTTTTTGTTACGGCAGTTTGCATTGGTGGAATGTAAAATGATATAGTATTATAAGTTAAGCTAACCAGCAGTATATAAAGTAATTAAAATTAGCCCCATCTTTACTGTACCAGCTGCAACGTGAAAATGATGTGCACATTAATGTATCACTAATTATAATGCGGTGATGTAATATATATTATTCTTCTGTAAACTTTTGCATATTCCTGCATAAATCTATGCAGCTTTCATTTCAGCTTTCAATTAAATAACAGCCATATTGTTTTTTATAATATTTTTTCATATTGTGTTGTCTATTTTATAGCCTATGTATGCTTCCTGACTTGCAGTACTTGCTTTCATCTTTCTTTAGGCCTATATTTTCTATTTAATATGCTTATTGTTATGCACCAATATACCAAGTATGTGAGAACCTACTGACAATACACCTGATTCTGATTCTGAAATGGTCCATTATGCATAATGAGTACTTTTACTTTTGGTACTTAAGTAAAATGTTGAACGTGTGACTTTTATAAACAGAACATTTCTACACCGTGGTAGTATTAATACTTTTACTTAAGTAACATGTCTGAGTACTTTTTCCACCACTGCTCAATGGCCGAAAACATATGGATCCAGCTGTGACGGACATTTTTAAAATAACAAAACACTCCTCTAGTGCCACCTATTAGACACGGGTTTGGTATGCTTGAGGTGATCCGAGAGGGACTTTGGTCTTTATTGACAACTGCACTTGGGATCAATAGTGTTATAAGTGGAGCTGTAAAATCTGAGTTTCGTGGTGTCCCTGAAGGCGTCAGTTCTCGGGATGTTTTGTACCCTCCCTGCCCCTGCTGCTGCTGCGGCCTGCTGCCCAGGCTGTGCTGCCGGGGCTCGGGATGACGCCACCTCTCGCTCCGCCCCGGCGCAAACTCGCTCTTTGCGTTCATTTCATTCCTCTTCTCATTCCGAGCATTCTTCGCATCTCTTGTCAGTGCGCGAAGCGATTCACCTACACCTTCCTGGCTGGCCCAGAAACACCAGAATAACTTGACATAGTATTAAAAAATACCCCGTAACATCTCATTACCAAAAGAAAGGAACATTTTTTTTTATGTGAGATATCAATAACGAGGTAAGTTTCAATGGTAGTTGCAGGTATCAAAACTGGTTGTAGACTTCTGTTCGTGTGGGTTTAGTTGACGTCTTTGGAAATATTGGAAAATGTATTAAAATTGTTGGCTTCTGTAGGTGTTTACTATTTATCCCATGGCGTGAAGTAACGTTAGGTCGTCTGTTTTCATCGCTGAGACAGATAGATGGCCGATTCCGGTCGCTGTTGCAACAGGGTGCTCACTTTGAACACTCACTGTTGTAGCCCTATGTGGCTTTGACATAGCAGCGAAAATCTTTGACATATTTCACATATTTCTGAAAAGAAGCCCGATCATACGCCCCTATAAAAAGCCTCAGATGCTGTTTGCCCTTTTGTCAGATCCTCAGAAACTCCCAGCGGGATTCGGGATGAACTAAAAAAATATATACTGCACGAATAACATTTTTTTTTTGACAAGATGACGGTTGAAAACGTTGCTGTTTTCCTCTCCGTAGTTGGCTCAGCCGGGAGTTGTTGGAGATTTCACCGGAGCATTTTTGGACCACCTCGAAGAAAACACAGTGGAGAGACTTGTTGCTTCAACACGTTTGACGGTGCTTTTTTAATCGCCATCGAAGTTTTGTGTAAGTAAATGTTTTTAATGTTTGTCACTTATCTGGTCGGTGTGCTGCTCTCCATGTTGTTACTGTAACTCTTAACGGAACCGACTGAACCGGAGGGAAATGTTAGCTTAAACTCCGTTTATTGTTTCATGTCACGGCGTGGATTAAAGCTCCTCTGTGCCCAAATTATGTCCAAAAAAACTAGCACTTTCACAAAAACAAGGTAGTAAATAGCATTTTTGTAGGTTCTTGCGTTACTTTTGGAGTTTAAAAGAACGCCTAACGTGCTCATGTCCAAGCTAAAGTCTTTGGTTATCGTTGAGAAGGAAAGTTAGCTTGATTTGATGTGTATAGAGCATTTAATTGGGGTTTCTTTCATTGTTTTCCTTTTCCTTTCTCTACTTTGGGAAATGCCTGCTCAGCTAAAACTGCCCCCCTCCTCCCCCAAGTTTTACTCTCTACAATCCCCTTAACTTTTTTTGTGAACTCTGGGAAAATGACACAGGCTATTATGCAAAGGGAGGGATGCGAAAAAGACCAAAAGCTTTCATATTAGCAACAGTAAAGTTGGTTGGTGTGCACTCTGATGCGACACTGAAAGATCTCCCCTTTGTGCCAGACTTTGGTTAGTCTCCACTGATACTTTCTGCTTTAAATTGTCAGCTTTGGTTTGCTTTGAACAAACAGCCCAGCCAGGTCATCAGGTCACAGTGTACACAGCTCAGATATGCTGCTGCTGTGATTCAATCAATGAGTCTTATACCTCCTTTATTTTAGCTGCGAATTATAAAATAAATCTTGATCATTCATTCTCTTGTGAGCTCTCCAGTTGTGCTTTTTAGTTTCTCAGTCAGCTGTTGAGTCACACTCATCTTCACATCTTCATGGCTTCAATTGTGTTTCATCATCAGCTGGAGAAATTTGCCTCTCTAAAACATGAATTTTGTGAAAGCTGCTGTTTTGTATTATAATAAGCTTAGCAGAAGAAGTGACACAACTGAGCAATGGGGTGAAAAAAGACCTGCAGAAGCTTTAAAAGGAGCTTCTTGAACAAAGTCCACTTTCCTTCACTACTACTACTACTACTACTACTAGGCTACAGGTTTTTGGCTGCAGAACCCACAGCTTCCCACCTCTTTTTGTTTTTAATGTGAAAGCAGCTGGTTATGGCGAGTGCACAAGTTCTCTGCAGTTCTTTACGTAACTTTGTAGAAAACAAAGAGGCAAAAAGACATGGGAGAGACAACATTTTTCATTTAGTTAACATGAAAGGGCTCTTATCGTTCCCAGGAACAGGAACAGAACTGTTTGAATGCAGTCAGGCGTAACCCCAAACAAGTCACAGTGTAAATCTGCTTGCATGGAAGAAAAAAAAAATTAGAGGTAGAAATAGATGCTTTGTTTTCAGCTTATGCAACCAGTGGACCTGTTGGATGGAAGCCTGCATAACATTTGTGCAAGAATAGGACGTTGTCTTTGTTTGACCGAGAGGGACTTTACCTCTGAAACTAGGAGTTTCCAGACTCCCTCTGCTTTTTGATGGAGCATAACACAGCACATTAAGCATTACCTGTAGTTTGTTAAAGAGACTACAACATAGACATGTTCACAGCTATGATCACACTCCTGTGTCTTTCTGTATATTATGATCAGTCTATAGTTTTAAAATAATTTGGAGTTAATCATGAACCAAACACAACAGCCCTTTACACTGTCTTATAAAGTAATTTTTTAAAATGATGTCATTGTATTATGATCTACACAGGTGAAATGAAAGCAGATGCCGATAAACATCTGAATGAGAAAGGATTGTGCTGTTGTGGATACATTGCTTCATAGGCTGCACAGGCGATGTGTAACTTTAAAGAATTGTTGGTTCAGGTTTTATTCCTTTACGCTGCTTTCTCGAGGTCTGAGGGCAGGACTACAGAGAGTGGAGTCTATCTGTTGTGAAGTGTGGACAGAATAATGTGCTTTTGTGAAGCACAGAGTCGACTGTGTTACTTCTTGGAGCAAAGTGAGACTCTTTTTCTCCAGATGTCCATACTGGATATTATTCAAGGGTTGTCGACTTTCAGAAAACCATATTTTGGCTAAACATTCGACAAATGTCTTTGCTCATTTCATGCTTTGCGAGGAAACATGGCAAATATCAGTTCTTGCTTTTGTTTTTACAAAGCAAAGATTTAATTTCTCCTGCCAGCGATGGCGTCTTATGAGCCTGGTGTCATGTGTATACACATATCAGTCTCCTTACAATATACATTTTCATGTATTTACATTTCTTTAAAGCTCTTGCCATGTTTGTGAAATGGCATAGAATTTCGCGCAGTCTTTGCATACAATAATGACAGAATATGACCATGTTTACTTATGACACTTGGAGATATACTTACCAGATATACTGTAACCACAGTTACCTGAACTGACAAGGATACAGTGATACTGTCAATGATGCTAAAATCTCTGAAAGAAGACTCTTTTAACAAAAGAAGGAATCCTGACTGTTTTGATTAACAGCACATTAAGGTATAGTTCTGTGTGTGAGAGTCATAAAAACTGCTGGTCTGCTGGAGAGACGCACCTGTGTAGTCCATGCTCCATGCAACAGGTGCCATAGAGCAGTGATGTGTTTATTTTCTCAGGATAGCATCTCATTAAAAAAAAAAAAAAACAAAAAAAAGCCACTAGTTCAAGATTGATTATTTTTGGGTCCTACTGTAGTTCTCATGTAAACAGATCAAATCATACATTTGGGCTTAAAGTTTAGATACAAAAACATCAGTCTTTTATTTTTTATTTTTTGCACTAGAATGCAGTTATAACTTTTAGCAGTCCTTTGTGTTAATTAGTATTTGTGTGCACAAATGAAGAGGCATGTTATGCAGATTCAAGAGAGGAAAAAAAAGTCTTTTATTTCTCTGTCTTGGTTTGTAGGTTACGCCTTTGTTAACACTTGTCAGGGTGTCATCTCTTTGACGATGTTTTCATGACTCCGATAATATTGTATTTGTTAATGTCAACAGTTAAAAGCTTAGGTAGTTCTCATTTTTTACAAAGTTTTTGGACAGTAATCCATACCATACATGCAAGAACAGGAAATTCATGTTAGGAAAAAAAGGCTTTACCAGACTGAAAATACAAATGTACGTGCAAGGCATGTTTTCTATTTGTAGTAAGGGCCTGTGAAATTCCTCATGGGAATGTGAACACATTACGTGTTCCACATTGTAATTGAAATGATAATACACTGTTTTATTTTTTGTTGTGAAAATTCCAGGCTAGAAAAAGATCTGTGATTTGTAATTTAATCTGGACACGGAGTCATTAATTGTGTAATTAGATGTGATGTGTGGCAGGGGTAGAATCGCATCAAAACATCAGTGTTGTCCTCGGTCTAAGCGCGCTTTAAAAAGAAGGACACTCCTGCAGGCTTCCAGACTGTGTGTGCCCTGAGGTAAACCCTGGTCTAGAAAGGGAATTTTAGAGTATGCACTGCTGCTCAGCAGTTTGAGCAGGGCCCACTGAGGCCAGCGGAGAGTGCCACCAAAAAGGAAAAGCTGGCTCAAAGCCACTGACGTCATCTAAGTAAATCTGCTTCAGTACTGCAGCCATAAAATGACTGCCAGCTACCGAATGCACTTTGGCCCTGTCAACCACCTTAGTAAGTGCAACACAGTTCTTTCTCTCCTTGTGCATACTTAAGACAGGCTGTGTTTAAGTCTACTCCCATTTGGCACGAGTAGTAGCAGACTTTGCCGATTTCATTCAAAAGGAACAAGTCATGTTTGAGCCTTTCTAGTTTTACATGAAGACCAAATGACTGAGCTTCTCTTGCTCTGATGTTTACCACATGGCAATATTTGTCAAGTGTGCTGGAAAAAAGCATTTAGACGGCATAATGTCTCAACCACTCATTATTGACGTGTAGTGCCTCAGAAGTTATTTAGATGCAGGGTCATGTGCTTTTTCTTCTTCTTATTTGAATAAAAAGACAAATAAATGAGCTGCTTCATGATCACACACAGATGAAAAGCAATATGCACTCGTGAATCATTAGATGAGTCAGTTTCTGAAACCACCATAAACATTTTGAGTTCTTAACCACAATGAACGCAGGAAATCTCGGCTTCAACAACTTCCTTTCTCAGTGCTGGCCATAGTAGCGGTAGTGGTGTTCAGCTTCCCAAGTGAAAGGAAACCCATGGAACAAAGGCACACAGTCACTTCATTTACTGAAACTGTGTATAATTTGTGGCTTGTATTCAAATGTGGGTTATTCAGTCTCTCTGGCACCATATTCCCCAGTCGTTGCTTGTAATAAATTCCCAGAAGACCTTTCATCAATGGTCGCTGTATTGTTATCATGGCTGACACAGATCAGGCAGGCTCTCTCTGCCCTGAAGGTGCCCTGGATTCAGCGGGGGCACAGATAGACTGGAGGGTAAGCTCTCGACATTAATATGCAGGCTGTGCCCAGTAAATTAGTTTGGAATCCGAGCCGGGACACAGCAATGGGAGAGCTGTATTGTCCAAACTTTTTTTTTTTTTCACCCTCTGTTTAGTCTGTTTAATTGATCCAAATAGTCGACGTTTTCAAAAATAAGTCTTGTTGGTTTATACATCAACACGGGCTAGCTGTGCTGTCAACAAACATTACATCTTTCATTATCCCACTTTTTTAGAGCATATGTAGTTTTTATCAAATTAAATAAGTTACCAATATTCTACGTTTTTGTTATTGTCAACAAAAAGCATGAAAAGGCCAAAACCAAAGGTGCCGTTAGTCTGTGTCTCATAGTTTCTGATTTCCTACTAAAGACGAAAATCTTCAAGCCACAAATATATATTTTCCTTTTTTTTCTTTTCTTTTTATAAAGCAAATTCATTTTCTAAAACAGCTGGGCACTGGTTTTTAGCAAGCGTTGCTCAAACAGGAGTTAGTAGAGCATTTGTTGGGGACTATTTTCAGCTGTGGATTAAAACACATATGGTGCTCTTGTGAGTATTTAAGGCAGCAGGATGGTGTATGCGGGATTGACTCAAAATGACAGCGTCCATGTTTATAATAATGAAGGAACATGTCGCCCGGTGCAATGGTGTGGCTCATTGATGTGTTTTTAGTTGTGGAGCTCTATGGCTCAGAGAAAAGAAACTACATCAGGCTTTGGCTACACAGACAATACTTGTTAGTACAGAATCAGTTTATTGTTGGTTTAAGTCTTTTCATGCGCTTTGTATCGCCAAACGTATTCCTTAAACACTGTCAGTGGTATCTTCATTTTACAGTTTCAAGCTTTCAAATGTTCAGATGAGTTGATCTTTTTGTTTGTTTTGCAAATCAAGGTGATTGACTTTTCAACCAGTACTTGCTTCTTTATGGACAAATATTCAAGAAAACATGGATTCAATTCGTTGTTCAGTGTTGGCTGCACTGAAGACTGCACATAGCATCTTAGTATAGTGTCTAACTTAATAACTACCTGCTTAGTGTCTCACAAAAACCATCAGCCTTGGATCCTTATTCCTCATTACCCACCGAATGCCCCCAAAAATTCCAATTACAGTACAAGTCAAGATAACTTTACTATTTGTGTTTTGGTTTCCAAGTGCACTGATCCTAAAATTGATTTTTTTTTTTTTTTTTTTGGGACCAAGTCATAAAAATAGAAAAGTCATTGTTACATTTTTGTTATTGTACTGGGATCTTGTATCCTCTCATTTCTGCATCCTGCTCCCACATGGAGAGCCTGCACCTTCATACCGCTGTTGATGAAAGAGGAATTTGGCAAAATATGTCTCCTTTTTTTTTTGCTATGTTAAACAAAATATTTTTAATTTAGCTTTAGTTGGCTTATGATTTTGTGATCATGCCAATACTCTAGTGTAGTGTAACGTATTCCTGAATAGTAAATAGGGTGGCTTTAATATGAGTAAGTCAAAGGTTTTTAAATATTTCTTATATAGCTGATCTTCTTTCATGCCAGACAGTTGACATAAAATATATCAAAAGTATTTTGAAACTATACATGGCTGAAATGAATTTCCTTAAAATGTTTGTGTTCACACTTGTGTAAACATGGTTATTTTCTAAATACTTGCATTGTTAAAATAGTACCTTTTTAGGAAGATGTATGATGTTTATTATATGCTGAGGCTGTCTACACTAGATTAATAAAGAATTTTCTCAACAACAACCTTGTAACTTTTAAGGTAAAACATGTCAGGTTTTCATCCAGTCTGCCCTTTTAGGTACAAATAAACAGATAAATGACAAAAAAAACAACAACCACTCAACTTCCTAGAGTTATAGGCAATATGTTGGTATAGCATCAAATGAACAATAAATGCCTTTACCTGTTGAGTATCGTATCTACATTGCTAATAATAATATTTGTGTGTAAATATATTCTTAACGCCCCCACAGTCATCCCCAAAATAAAGACACGTTATACATAATTGGTAAGTAGTAAAAAAACAAAATCACTTTTCTTAGGAGTCTGTTTTATTCATGGCTGATGAGTCCAGTGTGAGTTGCCAAGAGAAAAAAGAAAGGAAAGGAAAAGATAGACACGGAGAGACAGGAAAGACGGAAGTATATAAGGGGAAAAATGATGGCTAGTGAAGAAGAAGAAAAGAGACAAAAGTCAGTGTGAATTGACAGAGCCAAATGCAAATGGTGGCCTTCATGCTCATCACTGTGATTTGTTTTTTCATGCCCATCCGCACGCGTCCTGAATGAGCCAGCGGCCAGCCCTCGGCCTGCTCTGCTCTCATAACTGTCAGGAGATCCTTTATCTGACGGACCTTTATTTACAGCTTTAATTTCCTGAGCTTTATGTGTTCCGCTCGCACTCCACACCACTGTGACATGGGCGTACACTGTCTGGAATGCACTGCAAATTTTTGATAGGCAAACGTCTTCTGAGCTTTCATTACATTTCATGTTTGAATGGTAAATTGTGTTTTTTTTTTTTTTATATTTTGGTATTCCTGGCAGGGCAGGGATGTGCCCTCAGAAGAAGAGAAATTTTTGCCTCTTAGATTAACAGTCAGTTTTCTCCTCTGTTGTTCAGAGTGGGAGACCTTTTAGCTATGCCTCTTTTCTGGGCTGCCGACATATCTGATGTTGTCCAGGTCATGTTGTTGCTACCTGTTTCTCAGTCTGAGGCAGGTAGGGAGGGCTGCTTTGACAGAACCTGTAAATCAATCCCATTCTCTGGAAAACAAAGATTGATCCCACAGTGGCCTGATGGTTGCTGGGCGGTGGGATCCAGGCCTCAGATTTGAGTGGGATGATAACAGACAGATCCACGGCACCTAAGCCTGCCGGTTCAAAGAGGCATGAAATAAACACGAGGCCATTGCCAATAACAGAGGCAGCATAAGTAAGCATTCTAGCCTCTCGAGTGGACCTTCGGAAACTGGAATTGAAAACCTTGTTTATTTATTCATCTGCACTCCAAACCTGTGGATTTATTCATGAAACCTAAAGGAAAATCCAATACAGAATCAGTAGTTTTGTCATTGACATTCTTGCATACTTTAGTGACATACTGTAGTCGAATGTTTTTGACATGACTGTGGTAATTAAAAATGTCCCTGCCATTCACCCCATTTTCTTTTCTCAATGAAATTGCAGTAGGTTAAGTGTGTGCTCGAAAAATTTATTTTTATTTTATTTTATTAAAGACCTGGACTCATATTCATTGCCACACCTATTTAGTTTATTTTGATTTATTTATGCCTGAACTTTACCTTGAGTGGTAAAGCTTTCTAAATAAATTCAATTCTAAGAGGATTTCCATAGATTTTTGCTTAATTGTATTTAGCGTGTTCCCTGTAACTGAATCTCAAGGCCCTCGAAGACCCGCTGTCAAAGACTTCATTCCATAAACATTCTTTCCCTCAAGGTAATTAATTTGTTTTAATGACAGAAACTAAATGGAATTTCAGTAACGTCTGTCATTGTAAATGTTCGTAGTTGGTTATGTGTTGCTCAAAATGCAATACTTTTGACATGGCTGTTATAATTATGCAAAGGCCAGGATATGTCTTTACAACACGCTGAAAATGTTGAGTTTTGAAATCACATGGTAATTATAGTTTTACACACTGTGGCCTTAACTACCGCGGGCCATTATGGGGTGCACAAAAGTCATTCACAGAATCATTATTGCACCCTCTGAGATAACGGCACAAAAGAACTCCACATGGAAAATTACATTTGAGACCTCTCATCTGCTATTTCATTACCTCGCACTGTCTGATGGGTGAAATGGGTTCTCTTAATTTAAGGAGCTGGATTCCAGCTTGGTGAGTGGTTTATGTAATCTCACGGTAAGTGTAATTTCCCATAATGCCATGTCACAGCTACTACACTGCTTAGCTACCACATTCACCTATCGCATTGCAGGCCATCTCCACTCCGCATCTCACAAATAAGACCATTTCTATGGTGTACACCCTGCAAAGACAGAAGTATGCAATTATCTGTAAGCCACAAGTGTTTCTATGGATGACATTCATACCTTCTTTTGACAGACATAATTAGTCCGCAGATTCTACAGCACTAAGAGACCATCTTCGTTGACAACTCTGCAAGGTTATTGTACACGACAAAAGCATCCAATTGATGTCACTGGATTTAGAGAATCTAATTCATTGAGGATGGGGATGGCTTTTATTCTGTATTATTTCAACGTTTGTATGAGGACAAGTCAACAAACCCCATCCTCATTTGACATGAGAAAATATAAATAACAGGGTTATAAGTTTAATAGATCAGTATATAGGTTGATTTTCTGTTTACTGACACTGATATGTAAAAGAAAAAGTATGCACTCACTGTTTACTTTGCACACATGAATAACCCTACCCTATATCCTTTTCCTCTTTCAATGCAAACACTCATTTCCTCCATTATCCACCACATCCCACATGATATTGGTAATAATTTGACATTTTATAAAAAACATTGTAGTTTTCACAGTGCAGCATCTAGGAACAAGAGTTGATTGAATGGAAAAGGGTGGGATAATAATACATACACACATACACCAAATAAGAAAGAAGTGGGTCCGCAGTACAAAATATAGCGGGCCAGTTGTCAATTCATAATGAAGGAATAGCATTAATTTGAACATCATTTAATGTTAACACATGTAGCTTCACATAACCTTTTTATAGGAACCCATGAAGTCTTCATCATTGTTGCTAATAATTTATAATTATATGATATTTGTTATCTAGTGACGCTTTAATCCTTGAATGAGTTATTTATGGATGTTTGCACATTCCAAACATCTGTTATTTGTAGCCACCAAGCTAAAGTTGAATTACGTTAGCATTGCTAACACTTTCTGAATTAGTTGACTGTGTCTTTAAGTGTTTAAGAAAGGCTCAGGATGAAGATACAGTAGGATTGCAACACAGTGACAGACAATTTGTTAAAGTCTGCTGTATTTGAATTCAAGACAAGAAAGATTACTCAGGTGACAAAAAAGCTGATGATAAAAGGTAAAGTCAACCAGTTTGTTAGGAAAAAAAGTAAATCGCGGGAAATCTATCTAGGTGGAAATGTGTATAAAGCCTTTCCCAGGAGTTCTGGATGAAGTGGTGAATGAGTAGATGCAAGGTTATGTGCAACACACAGGTGGGTAGTTCTTGGCCAAAATGTGAAAGTGATTGTTTTAAAACCTCTGTATGGCCTGTATGTATAACTTTTACTCCTTGTGAGTGAAAGTTTAAATTTATCTGGATCCCCTGGGGTCTCAGGGATTGTTCTCCTTCCTTGCATTGATCCCTTATCAGGAGCACCTGCCCCCACCACGTCAGAGAGTATTATTACATGTTGGGAAATGATATGATGAACCACAAATATAACCGTTGTTGCTTTAAAAAGAGAGTGGGATGGAAGTTGAAAGTCAGTTTATGCAGTATTGTCAGGTTGTGTTATTTGTTTTGGTTGACTTGTTTCATTTTCCCTCAGATAATGATCAGCATCCTGAAGACACAGTTGAGCTCATGTTAGAGAAAAGCCCTCTGGAGAAACATTGTTTACGGGATAATTTTTGTAGAAGAGAAGTATTAATGTCTATCTGTTGCAGAGTGATTTGAGACATGCTCGGTGATCCAGCTACTTCCGAGATTCTTCTTTATTGACTGCTCAACTTATATTGTAACAAAACGGAGAACCAGGGCTCATAGAAAAAATTCAATATTTTTCATAAGAGGTTTAGAAGGACATACAAAAAATGTTCCCCAACTTACGGATAAAAGACCACTAAGAGACTTATAGTTTAGCTGAAATATTTGTTTTTCCTTGGCTTGTTTTAAAGGTGTGGGAATGAGTTTGTGCTTTTAAAATGCCTTAAAGAATGTAAGAAGTAAACTAGACATTCTAAAGCTTTATAGAAACACACTCGCAGCAACTCCAGACAAAAATATCAAACAATATCAACAAAGTCATGGCATTTTAACAGTTATTCAGATTTTACATATACCACTGTAATTCAGTGGACTTGATGAGGATAGAAACAAATATTTTTCTTCACAACCCCAATTGCTATGAAAGTGTATGCTGGAAGTCATTACGAGCACAGTTCATCATTTGGTTGGGATGAGAGGAGCACATCTAGAAAGAGTCCCGGCCTTTTAGTGGTTGAAATGGGAATTTTTTCACCCCTCCCTCATCAGTTTGCGAGTTAGTTCTGCAGTGTCAGCAGTCAGCACACAAAAACGGAATTCAGTAAAAGCTCCCTCTGCTCTCTGGGAGTTTTTTTCCTCCCCCAACAGCTTGCTCCCATCCCCCCTTTCCCCCTCATGAACCGACATGCTGGAAGAAACATATGCTACTATTCCCATTTCCTGACAGCTTGTGCTGCTTGAATAGGATCTTGCTCAGGGAGGAAGCCGTTGTCTGGAAAGAGAGATTAAGAAAACAGAGAAACCTCAGTGAATTTTTAGTTAAGTAAAACATAAAAAGTATTTTTGATCGTGAATTACGGGTAAAGACAGTAACAGTTTGACAGTTGACACAAACTCTGGGAAATTACTGTATATTGAAAGTCCAATCTGTTTCTGTGTTTGGTCTTGAACTAGATAAAAAGTGTTTCTAACATACAGTAGACATGTTAGTGACTTTGATTGCACATAAGCAAAACAGAGGACAGTGTCACTTAATTTAAAGCCCAGTTCAGACCAAAGATTCGCAACGAGACGAAACCGTTTTAGAATGTCGCAGGGAAAACTTGCAGTGGTGTGATCTGCCCCTTCTCAGCTCGGCCCAAGCCGGCTGATGGCGTTGCCTGCGACTCACCTTGTCAAATCGCCAGAGGCTGGTTTTAGAAGGTAAGGCACGTGACCTGTTTTAAAAGCCAATCAGCTCATAGCGAAGTCAGCTGGTCATCTTGATCCGCTCAGTTTTTTTGTTTTCGCTGTTTCATCAACACTAGAAATGCAACTGTAGCAAGTAACTCACTATCACTATCCTCATTTATATTTTAAGACGTTACAAATTATATCCAGCTGCAAAAAATGCCTGAAAAACCGTAAGTTAAACTGGAAGTACAAAGAGTCGTGGCTATGGAAACGATACGCTGTCTCGTCTAGTCACTTTGGTGTAAACTGGCCGGTTTCAGAATGCTGCAGATCGGCGCATTGGAAGTAGTTGCAAGTTTCAACTCGTCTCATCGCGAATCTTTGGTCTGAACTGGCCTTTACACCGGACGTGTGGTGAGCTCACCTGACACACTGTCCTCCATCAGCATGTACACTGGATTCATTCAGCCTAAGTACTGTTGTGCACTTACAAACATTTGACAAAGCTCACAGCCCAATATACAATCATGTACTTATTGTGTTTAGGTGAAAAAATAGACATGAAGCCTGAAATAACACTAGTAGGAGCAGTAACAGTATAGACAGCTGCGTTGGACAATGAAAAACGCAGCTGAAACAAGTCTAGTGTATGCAGCCTGTCAGAGAATTTCTTTTTTAGTGAGGAAAGTGATGTCTTATCCACTTGTTGCTTTGCCTATTCCCGTCTGGGAACTGGCCATTATTTATTTACCCATAATTAAGACAGTTTTGTCTTGCATGCTTTGAGTTAACCAGTTTGCTTGAACACACATTCACTGTGTTTACTTGCTCATCAGCATTTGCAAGTGAACACCGTGCATTTGCAAGATTGACAGACATGAGGAACTGACAAGTTCTGAGAGAAAACGTTTCTATTCTTTCTCATTTTTTATAGAATGATTTAACTTTTTTCTTTAAGTCCAGTTTATAGTTTCTGCATCTGCGTGGTCGTGAGGGTGTGTGACGTGAATCTCGTAATCTGCCCGTGTCCATGAGTGTCCATGCAAGACCGTCCGTGTGCAGCCCAAAATTTGTGACTGTGCGTGTGGACAAAAATGTATGAACACAGTCCACCTGTGCACATACCCAATGAATTATAAACAGAACTGCGTGCACGTCTGCCACACAAATCGTTCAAGTATAAACTCAACCTCTACATAATTAATGAGCTATCTTTTCACTGCACTTTCTTATGTAATTTAACCACCTTAATAAACTCTTTCAAAGTGTCTTGAAGTCCTGGGTCGGACTATGTGGCTGCTAATGCCACTATGTGCAGAATGCTTTCCATTCATGAAGGCTGCACACTGACCGCAATACTGCTGAATCTCATTTTACCACACACATACTTTGCTTGGTGCCCAGTAAAATGCCATGATTAGTCACATCTGTACATTCATGAAGTTGTAGCGTGTAATAGTAATTTCCCATAATATATGAGATAGTCTGCTGTTTTTATGTTACTGGACATGCAACACTCCAGATGCTGTCAGCGCATAATGATGCAGTCCTCAGCTAATCCTCAACTGCAGATTCACCCAGGAGTTTGTTGGTCAGTATCTGCTGGTGAGATGAGACTTTCTTTGGCTGTGGGAGCAGCTTGGTAATATGCACAAAGGGGGCTGGTTCCTGGATTGTGCCGTAAGTCTGTAAATGGTAGTTTTCTTGTGATGCCTGCAGGTCTCCAGCCTTCTTTTTTTTTTCTCTAAAAAAAACATCTGTGGCTTCTCTGTGTGGTTTGAGTGTCTGCTTTCTATATGCCATCATGGTGTGACGACTGGCTGACTGGTGATGTGCACCTCTACAGATGAGTGGCCACAATGTTTTTTTTTGTTTCTACTTTTGTTTTTATGCAGCATAGTCTTGAACTGAACATGAATGTTTTTTTGAAGAAATGTCTTGTTTCACAACACATGCATTTACACCTTTTAAGCTGCCAGCTGCCAACTACAGCCACAGTCTGGGCCTTTGCCCAAGGGCACCTCAGCAGTGGTGGTAATGAGGGAGTGTCAAATGCTGCTCTCTCATTTCCCCCATCCAGATTTATCGCTCCAGGAATCAACTTAGCAACTTCAGTGTGATAACTCTGATGGAGTACTTGTTGTAGCTTGTAAAAATACATAAAGCTGGAAGCAACTGCACAGGTGCTGAATGAGGGTAGAAAGTTATTTCAAAATACAAATCTTGAGCCAGGGTAGACAATATACAGATTTTACATAAAGGTCCAGTGTGTCTTTCAGGCATTGGAAACATTTTCCATCATAGTCTGAAACATTTGTCTGATCTCTAAACAAGTTTTAAATGTAACCTTTTACTCTGTGTCCTGTCATTTCATACAAAGGAAGTGCCACAAGTCCATGAGAGAAAATCTTCAGTTGTTTAAACCCATAACATCAATTGTAAATCAAGTCAACAACATTCTTGGCGATGTCCAAGCTTGTTTGGCTGCCTCTGCTCCATATTGTGCTCTCAACTAACACTGTGTACTGTGTTGTTTTTTTTGGAAGCAGATGTCCGCTGTACTGTTGTGGAGGGGTGACCGTTTGGTTGTGTTTGTTTATTTGGGAATTCCAGGTCTCTCCCTAGTCTGCTCCAGGCATCAGCTTGGAGAGCACGACCGCCACGATTGATCCCAGCAGCTGGAGCGGCAGCGAGAGCCCTGCCGAGGACATGGAGAGGATGAGCGACTCGGCAGACAAGCCCATGGACAATGATGCCGAGGGGGTGTGGAGCCCTGATATCGAACAGAGCTTCCAGGAGGCCCTGGCCATCTATCCTCCTTGTGGACGCAGGAAGATCATCCTCTCTGATGAGGGAAAGATGTATGGTGAGTACAGATGTGCGTTTGTGTGAGTTTAAACCCTAGCGTTATCTGTGCAGTTTCATGTTTTTCTAATAAGTGAGAACTGAAGGAGCTCAAAGGAATAGTTTGACATTCGGGGTATCCGCTGATTTGCTTTCTTGTTACTAACTAATGAGAATCTCTATACCACTCTTAAATATGAAGCTAGTGCCAGCAGCCGCTTAGCTTAGCTTAGCATAAAGACTGGAAGCAGGGGAAACAGCTAGCCTGGCTTTGTCCAAAGGTAACAAAATCCACCTAGCTCACTAATTAACATCTCATTTGTTGTGTAGGGTAAAAACAACAAGTTGTGGTTTTACAGGGGGTTGTGTGTGGGACAATTTCTTGGCCTCCATGAAGTAACTGCGTCCAGCCGAGAAATAGACGGCCACATTGAGACCACAACCTGTCGTTTTTTCACTTACGTGTTGGTATGGATTCACTGCTGGTTGTAGTTTGATATTCAACATTTAAATGTAATATTTAAATTGTGGAGAAAAAAAGTGAACACACGTATTTTCCAAAATGTAGCTATTCCTTTAAAAAGAGAAAAAAATGCATGGCTCTGCCCAGTAATGTAATATTA
Source organism: Maccullochella peelii (assembly GCA_002120245.1). NCBI lineage: Eukaryota > Metazoa > Chordata > Actinopteri > Centrarchiformes > Percichthyidae > Maccullochella > Maccullochella peelii. The sequence continues at coordinate 57,575 of LKNJ01003024.1, read as the reverse complement.
CAAGACTGTCCATCTCAAATTTATCAGTGATGTGCTCTGTGATGGTGACCATACATCCGCTACTCTGGTTCACAGAAGTGCAAGTTTATAAGTAAAGCAGCATGAACTATTAGTCAATAGCAGATGGTACTGTGGCTGCCACCAGCTGTGTCCCCCCTCCTCCCTCCATTTCCCCCATTCCTGGCTGGGTGATGTCATGGAAAGAGGGAATATTTTTTCTCTGTGGTGTTGGACTGCCTCACAGCCTGTCAGTGTCAAGTGAAAGCAGAAAGCCCCTCAGAGCATTCGCTTGCAGCTGTCATGTGACCCCTCCGGCCAAACAAAATGTAAATTCTAGGAGTTGCAGTGAAACCCCTCAGCTGCCACTACAAAGATGTGGGCTCAGACAACAGGACCCTCCCCACTGTCTCTTCCTCCAATTCCCTCGTCCCCATACAGAGCGAGGCTGCCAGAGAAGCCGTCCTCTGCTGTGGATTAAAGCATGACAATTCGGGTTTCCTAGAGTTATAAATGTGCTAAGTGCAGGCCTTGCTGTTACTCAACGGACATCCTCACTATGATGCAAATGTTGAGCTTTCTGGACTGTGACATTAAAAATATATCTTTACACATATTCTTTCTTCAAGTAACAGAGCAAATAGAAATTCAGCGTGCCTCATACTTGTTGGTTTACATTTACAAATACCAAAAATGCAAGATCTTAAATGTAGGTTGTAGGTGCTTTTATTTAAAATCTTACAATTGAATTATTAGATTAACAGATAAGAATTCTTGTAACTTATTTAATGTAAGCTGAGGCAACAGACAACCCATTGAAATCTACCTTGTGAAAATGGCTTATAGACAAAAAGATATAATTCACAAACTGAAACCCAAAGAAAGGGTTTGTTTTTGTGGTATAGTTTTGAATAGAGTTTCTTCCTGACTCCTCCTGCCAGATGTGCTCTGTATCTGGTTACACATTGTCTCCCCAGTAGCTGAATCATTGGGCTGTCTTTCCTACCATTACTGAGTCAGAACTGTTTGACACAATAGTCAAATTATTTTCTTACATCTCCCAGTGTGCAAACTGAAAAGATACAGTTGGGGAAACCTAATACATGGTTTCATGTTGCAAAATTATGACAATACTGCTGACTGCCTGTGTTCAGCTGTTGTCTGTGGAAAGAGAGGGGAGGTACGTTTAATTTCTTAGATTTAAGGTAGAATTATGGATGCAGTCCACTTTCTTAACATATCCGAGTTTGCTGGAACTTGGTAACAGAAGACAGATTGGTATCAGTTTGATGTATGGCTGCTTTTTCTGGGCACAGCACTGCAACTGTTGCTGCATCCCAGTGCCAATCCTGTCATGCCATGAACTGTGACAATCCCCCAAAGCTAGGAAGGCATTAAAGGTGCCGTGGGTCCTTCTTGGGGGAAAAAAAAAAAAGCAACCACATTTTATTATTAGAGCAGAATATAAAATTAGATCAGGAACAATACAATTAATTTTGGATCTTATTACAGTGCACAGTCACACATGTAAATAGTAGTGTATGCTGTCATTTTAGCACTAGAAATGGTGACATTTAGAGGCATAAGGACAATCAAGCAGGACAGTGCTGATGCCTGTATTTACTCTGAAGTTAGACATGTTTTGTAGCCATATCCCATAAATCAACAGTAAGGCCTCAGCTGTAGGGGGTGGCCAGTTTGAAGAAGAATGTGGCTCAATTGCCTTTTTTCCTGTATTCCTCTGACATATTTACAGTTCTTGTGAGAAAACCTTACAAAATACTTACTGATGTTGCTTTTGACTCCGCTGTCCACGATGCTCTCTTTGCCATGTGAATGTGTATTCTTTGTAGCATGCCTCAGGTTTCCAGTTGTACAGTGCTCCTTGCTAACAGTGCAGTTCTTTGGAATACCATCAAAGACGATAAGTAACCAATGAAGTGGTCCTCGATGCTGCTACAAGGGATTGATCTGTCTAAAACATCCAATGATTTGTCTTTTAAGAGAGGAATGGTTCAGCTAACCATGGTGAGGCTGATATGGCGCTGTAATCCTGGTCCATAGGGTTTCTAACGGACCCTGACAGACACCACACAAAACCTCTCATGGCATCTGAGATGAAAGTTTGCTGTAAGGAGACAGGTATTGTGTAGTTCAGAGACCCTGGGGATGGCATAGTGTTCCATACACAGAGCTCTGTTTTCCTGGGGGTAGAGTGCAGTTAATTAGCAACAGTCTCTATAGCAACTGTGTTGTGATATAAAACAATTTCTAATTTCTGCTTCTTGGCTTATTGTGGTGTTTACCTGAAGTGTTTCAGATGTGCTGAGACCAGTGTTGGCTGGCACTGTGCCCATTGTCTGAGGCAATAGAAGACACCACATCTGCATAGACTGCATCACCCGGCACTTGCCGTGGCCTCAGAGTTTACTTAGGAGAATATTTTAAAAAGTAAAGGGAAATAGAGGGCACTGGCCCCTAGCCAAAGGCCTAAGACTCTACACTTGCATAATTCACCTGCTGTGCTAGGCTGCATTCATTTATCCCAGAAATAGAGTTGATAAATGAAAGAACACGCTTCACTCAAATTGTATGTTTATTCATTGAGTTATGTATCTGCACTTGCCCCGCAAGCTAAATGACATTGGTGAATTTTTCTCAGTTACTCTTGAAAAAAAGGACGAACTGATTTTTGTTTTTGTTTTTTCCATCTACTAACAAATAAATATGTAAATACGTGCTCTACTTGTAGGCTATACCACACCCGCACAGGGTTTTTCTTGTTTTTGCTGCTGAAGAGGCGAGGCCACCAGTTGTATTTGAAAGTCTTTTCAAGCGTTTATGGCGAGACATATTCACCTTTTATGGGAAATTTAAGGTACTTTTTATGCCTGTGTCATTATATCTGGTATAAATCTGGTTCTGATAAACAATAACCATTAATTGTACATTTTTATCCTAAAAATAAGAAATGCCGTCACCAAGTAAGTGAAATGTCCCTATATATTGTAATATTCACCTTGTAGGTGGACTGCTGGATCTCTGTCCACACGTGTCTTTTGATGTAACGCTTTTCCCATTACCACTCTACTGTTTGCTCTGCCATCTCATCACTGATCCAGCCCAGACCCCTCCTGTGGGAACTAAGTGGCACTTGGTTTGCAGAGATGCCAAGAATGAGTTAGATATAATGAGCAGACCTGGCTTGCCCCCCTGATGGCCCAGCACTGTGCTCCTCTGGGGCTCGTCTCACCGGGCCGAGCATGCTCCGAGACAGAGCGAGCGGACCTAATCCTCCCTGCTGGGTGGATAATGAGGAATTCTGGGATCAGCTCAGGCTCCCCAAGTCACCTACATTCACTCAGAATGGAGTGAACGTCATTGCAAGAGAGGCATCAGACTCCTCCAGAATAATCCCTCATTTGTCCCCCTGTCAGTCAGTGTAAGACTACCGTGTTTTCGCACACATGAAAAAAGTCCAATTATTTTATGTCTTCCTCAAAAGGAGTAACTGTCGAATGTGTAAATAGTATTGATGCAGGTATGATGAGGGAAAGAGGAAGTCATTTTGATTCAGGATTTTAGAGTTGTGACAAACTGGTTCTCATGGGTCGCTATGGCAATGTCTTAAACTTCATTTAACCTGACACAGGCGCCTATGGATGTTGCAGATGGGTCAACAAGCACCTAAATCGACCTGGTGTTGTGACTCTTCTCCCGAACAGGGTGGAACACGTGTCAAACACTGCTCTACTCAACACGTGTTTCTATTGCGGATAGTTAATGTTATTGATGTTAATACTGTATTTACTGTATGTAACCGACTACCTGGCTAATCTAAAAATGAGAAGAGAGAGACAAAGAGTGCGAGCGAGAGAGCATGTGGGAGATGGAAACTAACTAAACAGAAACTCAATTTTTTTTGTCTGATTTTATGTAATATAAATCGCAGCCTTCCAGAGATTAACCAGTGACAGCCGGTCTCATGTGAAGGGTCCACATCATTTGAGAATCACTCTTTAATTTGGACTGATGCATTATTCATGACTGAAAGGTACACACAACAGCTGACCTGTGTAATTCAAATAGTATATGTTTTAATGTGATCTTGTCTCTTTAAACAAACCTTTTTCTGACAGTCCTTCTGCACCTGTTGTTTTGCTCTGCAAATGAGTTGCACTCATGGGTCTAAAAATGCCCAGTAGACACCAGTCAGAATGTTTCGACAACAGCAGACAGAAACATCCAGATAATAGATGATTTGAGATCTAGTTGATTTCACCGTACTTCTTGTGTTTGATTCAATTTATACATATCTTTAGCTTAAGACCCATGTGTGTTTCTGTGGCTCTGAGAACGTTCAATTAATGAGACTCAGCCCCAAAATGGATCTACATTTAGAGCTCCCCTGTTGCTGAGCAGCAGAATTGATTTTGAAGTGCATATTATTTCATGGCAGTCTGTTCAGGGGGCAGATTTCAGCTCTAACTTATGCCCATGTTGTGGTGACCAAGCATAACATGTTGTGACTCGTGTGTATGTGAGAGAGAGATTCCCGTCTCCTGCCCACAGCCTCGTGTTGTCGGGGGTTCACGCCTCACAGGGCTGCTCACCATGAACAGTGGTGATAGAGGGGCTCAAGGTGTAAGCGGTACTGATGCTGACCAGACTGTGACGAGATGTTGCTGGGAAAAGATTTGATAGTACAAAAGAGTTGACTTTCTGAGGCAGAGATACAGTATTTTGCTTTGCACACTGGATACCAGTTGGAGATCAATAGTGGAAATTGCATTCACAATCAACTGTAATACTGTACTGTACCCTAATTGCCCAAATTAACATTTTTGATTATGTTTCAATATTTTAAAATTGTAATCCTAGTAGATTTTTTTAAACTGTCTTGGAAAGAAGCCCGACAAAATGATCAGTGTGTCTGTGTTTGGGATTTTCCGTCGGTCTGTGTGGAAGTGTTTGCAGCGAATGGTTGGATAGCAGGCCGTGGCTCTCTGCCTGCCTGAATCAGGAGTGCATGGGGTGTGTCCCTACTCTGAGGACTGTGTGAGGCCCTCTGAGGCGGGCTTCTGGTTTCAGGTTGCATGTTCCCAATTGGCTGCTTTTGTTTGACTAAAACACAGCGAGACTCTGGGCTTCTTAAAGATGCAGTGTCACTTTCCTGCTTATGATTACATCATATTCCATTGATGAAACACTTTTATTCTGATGAGATCATCTCGTACTGATGGGACCATTTTGTGTAATCAACATATGAATGGAATCTGAATGCCAGTGTTATTCTCTCATCTATAGCACAGGGACTACACTCCACTGCTAACAGAGACCGTCATCTCTTTCTTTGCTGTTTGTGGAATAGAGAAAGGTCTCTCAACACTGAACAGCATCCCTGGAAACAAAGGAAGACTGTAGCCATAAAATTACCATACTCAATGCTGTGTTATGGCCTGACCCTCATATCATATGTGACCAATCCTATTATTATCCTTGTAATGTAATAATAAGTGCATGTTTATTATTTCGTGACTATCAGAGGTATTTCTATTAACTATTTGCGACCTTGCCTCTTTCCAAACTTGGATTCAATTACAGCTTCCAGTCAAGACTGCCTCAGCTTGTGCTCACGATTACAAAAGAGCGTGAGACAGAATCATGACCACAAAGATTGACTTTTCATTTATACATACACCGATCAGCCATAACATTATGATCACTGACAGGTGAAGTGAAGAACATTGATTATCTCGTTACAATGGCACCTGTCAGTGGGTGGGATACATTAGGCAGCAAGTGAACATTTTGGCCTCAAAGTTGATGTGTTGGAAGCAGGAAAAATGGGCAAGTGTAAGGATGTGAGCGACTTTGACAACGGCCAAATTGTGATGGCTAGACAACTGGGTCAGACCATCTCCAAAACTGCAGCTCTTGTGAGGTGTTCCCGGTCTGCAGTGGTCAGTACCTACCAAAAGTGGTCCAAGGAAGGAAAACCGGTAAACCGGCGACAGGGTCATGGGCGGCCAAGGCTCACTGATGCACGTGGGGAGCGAAGGCTGGCCCGTGTGGTCCGATCCAACAGAAGAGCTACTGTAGCTCAANATGAATCACAAATTAAGAAACTCATACGCTCACACTTTTGCTACAGTTGCTGCAGTGAATATGGTGCACATTGCGTATGGGGCTGCGTAGCTGCAGACCAGTCAGGGCGCCCATGCTGACCCCTGTCCACCGCTGAAAGCGCCTACAGTGGACACGTGAGCATCAGAACTGGACCACGGAGCAATGGAAGAAGGTGGCCTGGTCTGATGAGTCACGTTTTCTTTTACTTCATGTGGATGGCNAAGTGGCCTGGTCTGATGAATCACGTTTTCTTTTACATCACATGGATGGCCAGGTGCGTGTGCGTCGCTTACCTGGGGAAGACATGGCACCAGGATATGGCAAGCCGGTGGAAGCAATGTGATGCTTTGGGCAATGTTCTGCTGGGAAACCTTGGGTCCTGCCATTCATGTGGATGTAACTTTGACACGTACCAACTACCTAAACACACTGTTGAAGACCAAGAACACCCCTTCATGGAAACGGTATTCCCTAATGGCAGTGGCCTCTTTCAGCAGGATAATGCGCCCTGCCACACTGCAAAAATGGTTCAGGAATGGTTTGAGGAACACGACAACAAGTTCAAGGTGTTGACTCGGCCTCCAAATTCCCCAGATCTCAATCCAATCGAGCATCTGTGGGATGTGCTGGACAAACAGGTCCGATCCATGGAAGCCCCACCTCGCAACTTACAGGACTTAAAGGATCTGCTGCTAACGTCTTGGTGCCAGATACCACAGCACACCTTCAGAGGTCTAGTGGAGTCCACGCCTCGACGGGTCAGGGCTGTTTTGGCGGCAAAACGGGGACCTACACAATATTAGGCAGGTGGTCTGTTTAAGTTATAAGGCTAGGGTAAGGCATTTAATCCGTTTTTGCTTTTTACTTTTGCATTAACTGGATAAAGAATATAACCTGTAATTAATGTAAATGCCATGTTGTATTCATTTTTAAATTGCTTTGTTTTCATTTCAACCAGGTCCATAGATAAAAGGTCTTTTTGGTTTGATTCTGGACTCTGGAAATGAATATTCCCTTGGTGGCAAATGCATACTGGCAGCACGCACACAAGTATCTGCATCTCTGGATCTTTTATTCATTGTGCAAAGAAAATTATTAAAGATTGTGATGCATTCTGGCTAAGCTAAGCTGTTCACTCACTCCCTTTCTTATTCATCACATCAGGTTTTGCAATCAAGGATCAAATAAACAAAAATGTTATTTGGATGTCTTTATTTGATGATTTTGTGTTTAATTTTTAAACGATTTCAAGCTTTGCACAAAAAGGTTCTGACCACAACAGCATGTGCTCTCTTAATATCTTGCCTGCTGGAGGGGCATAACATCACATATCAAATCCAGCCAATGACTACATACCCAATTACAAGATATTTTTTATTTCTCTTTCAAGACATCTGAGAGGAGTTCCACTGGAGATCATGACTCTAAGTACTGATAACTGATTTTCTCTGTGACCAGAAAGTCACATTTGCTCCATAGCAAGTCTTGTATTCTCCCCCCCAAAGCACATTTAGGAGTTTTTAGCCACCCAAGAGATAAAAATCAAACTTACCAGTGAAATAAAAGCTGTGAGAAAACAGTGACACCCAAATCCATCAAATGAAGGTACATTAACATTGTGGTTAATAATAAGTGTTTTACTTTTTTTTTCTCCAAACAAAAATAAATTCCTTTGGTCAAGTAAAAAACAAAATCAAAATAATAGTGAACTCTTCCTTTCACCAGTCTTATGTCCCTCATGTTTCTTTTTCTACAGTCAACCAGGTTCTTGAGGCTCTAAGGCTGCAAAGGAGGTGTCAAGGCAATATGGTTATGGTGCCCCTGGCGCTCCATGCTGCAGCATGCTGGGAGTAGGACTAGAGGAGTAGGAGAGGGGCAGAGGCATTGAAAGAGGACCAGTGTGCCCTCAAACAGCAGGTGAAGGTGCATCAGGGTCAGGCTCGTTGCTGTAGTTGTTGCTGTAGTGATTCCCACTAGGTGGGTGATTAGGCAGGATGTCCAGTTCATCCACTTGGGGGCCAGGGTGCATCACCACCAGCTGGTCCTGGGGGATATCTGCAGCTGCAGCCGCCAGGTTAGTGATGGACTTGGACTTGACACACTGGAAGTCCACATGGCGGCTTTTACCCTCTTCCTTTTCCCAGGACATGCGGATGAAGGGCCTCTGGACGTAGTTGTAAATTACCTCTGGTCGACCTCCTGGTCGTTTTTTGACTTTCTCTTTATATGTAGGGTAGCCTGCCGAAGAAACGGTGTGGACAAATCATTAGCTCAGTTTGTGTTAACAAGTCTTGTTCACCTAGGTTACAAATACACCAGAATCATGGGGCAAGAGCTCATTAACCAGTAGGTGAAGTGCTCAATACACTAATCACTAAACTAATTTCAGTGCTTAGAAGTAGTTCTTATATACTATATATTTCCACTATGACTAGGGCAGGGGTTCAATGGCTGGATTTATTTTGGATCTGGTTCTAAGTTGGTAGAAGACCCAGATTAGGCAAGATGGGGTTCTGGTATCCAGTAGTGGACAAAACATCCAAATCCAAACCAAAGAAAAAGTTCCTTTTTAACAAGTTCATCACTTCGGACATTTTCACCTTGTTTCTGTTAACTTATCAGTTTTACATCATAAATTGGTTAAGAGAAGCAGCAGCAGAAACTTACTGCAGTATGGGTGAACATCCAATAAGCACAAGGTTAAAAGCCTTTTCGTAGACATTTAAAAATCCATTCATATGAACACACACACACACACACACCCCCCAAACAGGGGCACAGCCAGACCAATCATGTGTATGTTAAACTATATGCCTTCAATATTGCAATACATGAAACTAATGTGTTTTGTCTCACCATCATTTTAATAATTTTGACAGTTTTGCCTAGACAAATGTTTTGTCTACTTCTGTCCATAATAACTAGCACCTATTAAGTAACATGCTAAAGCCAATCACACCATGAAACAAAGGATTTCAAACTATCTTGCATCTCAGCAGACATTGTTCTCAGTAATATCAAAATAATCCCTTTCCGCTTGATGTCAGTTGTCTTCCCAATCGTTTAATTGTTTTACAACTGCTTCTTTGTAGCTACTCTGTACTTATTGTGTACTCAGTCACCACTATACTATTCATTTGAATGTTTGACTTCGTTATCACTGTGCCTTTCATTTGTTTGTTTCAGACACCAACTAACTGATGCCTTTTTAATGCATATTAACAGTTTTCCTGCTATACCAGATCTGTCATATATTTGTGTTTGCCCTTTACCTTTATTTCTGCATTTTCCAGATGCCTTTTGTCTAATGAAAGACTAGCTGTCCAAAATAAGCACTCATCTCAATGTAGTGTACGCACTGCTATGAAAAAAACCTTTGGATTGTTTTCTGTGTCTGAACTTTTCCCGTCAGCCCCTCAAAATGTGACTTGTCTGAAAAATATGCATTTCACTAATAGCTCACTCCACTGACAAGAGATTAAAAACATACCTATTTATCATTAGAGAGTTCAACTTACCTTCAATGCCCAGTCTTATTTTCTTTAATCCTCTCTCTTTTAAAACTGATTTGGCAACATCTCGGTTCTCAATATACTTGAAAAATCTGTACAGTTTTGTGCTGTAGATGACTGCAAAGAGAAGAACCAAAACAACATTTCTTCATCACAAATCTGTCTTTCATATCTGCGCAGACCAGTGTCGGTATTCTGCACTAGTGTGTACTCACTCTGTGAATACTCTTCTCCCATTTGTGGTGGGTATTCTTCATCCCAGTCAACCACATCATCATCAGTAAGGACTACAATGTGACATTCCCTCTCTCCGCTCTGGGCACTGGCCACCATCAAAGGCAGAACCATTTCCTCCAGGTAAAATTCAAATTGTCGCCGAGCTCCATCATTGGACAGCTCATGCATCAGGGCACCTGATAACAAAGGAGATTATCAGTTAGAAGATGTGAACCAATTCATAATGACTCTCAGAACTGTCCACCATGAGTTGAATGCCTTGGTGTCCATAAATAAAAACATTTCTACCTACAATAAATATGTGATTATGAGCTGTGTAAGGCTGTAAAGGGTGAAAGTGACAAGGCAACTTCTTGCTCACTCCGACTCAAACTTCCACCGTTAATGGGCAGCAATAACAGCTTCAGTGCTCCAGAGGAAATACTCACTAAGGTCTCTGCATTTGATGGTGCTGTAGTCGAAGGAGATGCATAGATAGTCACAGGCCTCCCGCAACTCAGGGATGGAGATTCCATCAGGACAGCGGATTATCCCAGATTTGTAGTAATCCTGTCAATAAGACAGAAATCACATAGAAGGTGGTCATTTCAAACACTGCGTTAATTTATTAACTCAAAATATGAATATACATTAAAAAAATCAAGTGCCTACACTTAAACGCTCAAAGCTTTCAATAAAAAAAAAAAAACATAAAGGGAACTCTGTAACAGTATCTTACTTTGGTATAGCATTTTGCCATCTAATAGAAGATTTTAAGATGTATGTGAACCAGAGTTGGTCTGTAACACAAGACACATTTCAGAGGAATCTGACAAAGTGTTAACTATCCAGAAGTCACCAACAGCAGCTTTTTCAGTAATTAGTGTATCACTCACTCACTGTATCAGTAAATACATTTTTCCTGTATTTAGTCTAATAATAGTCCTACCATATCATAAAAGTTGCCAGTTTCTTAGATGCACCTAGCAGGCAACATACATGCATAATGCGAGAGAGAGAGAGAGAGAGAGAGAGAGAGAGAGAGAGAGAGAGAGAGAGGAAATGTTAGAGAGACTGACCAGAATTGCTCGGAAAACTGTTGAGCTAATGCCCTCAGCCACCTCGTATTCCCCCTTCTCGTTGGGCCGTGTGAAATTATGTTCTCTTCCAGACCCAAACATTCTGAAATAAAGAAGCTTTGGTTTATTCTCTGAATCACAGACAATGGAAATGGAAATGTCCATAGCACTTTTATATCTACAATTATGTGCAAATACATTTAGTTTATACATTACTGATAAATTAAAAATACTTTCAGTTACTTTGGCTATAATGAATAAGGATAAATAATAATGATGGTCAAAGTATACTGTACCTGCCCAACATGGTATTGGGTTGTGCAGTGAAGATGGAAGGATCTACTACAAAGCGTGTGTTGTCAACAATCAGAGTGACTCTCTCTGAGGTCCTAATGTTTCGGTTTCCGACAGTGGCACTCGCTCCTCCCTCCTTGGGATTCTCGTAGACAAAAATCATTTCTCCAACTCCCAAGCTCTTGAAGGTGCCTTCAGTACTGGACAGGCTGCTGTTGCGACTGCTCACCACCCCGCTGCTGCTGGAGCCGCTGGGAGAGACTCTCTGAGGCCGTGGACTACTGGGCCTCGATGACGGGCCTCCATCTCGTTCACGGTCTACACACAGACAGGCAACAACATTCCATCAGAAACAGGTGAAGACTTAATTATTGACCTACATTTTCTATAACTGTTATGCTTGATTTAGAGGTTTTTGTATTCATGAGAAACATTCAAACCGAATAGGTACTATCTTTGGCTTCCATTTGAGTAATTGTCCATTGCTAGAAATATCTGATCTACAACAGGCAGACTGGAAAAGGCCCTACTCAGAACATGCGTCTTGTATCCAGACAATCAAACCACAAGCTGTCTTGGTCTAAACACAAACAGGTGGATTAGTGCTGACTTAATCAATTTACAGCCAAAACCTGCAGAGACATAAACCATGTCTGAGCTGTAAGTTGATAAATGCAGTCAGCTGTTCTCAGAAGTAGTTGCCAAGAGCTGTGGACCTTTAACATGACATCCATATAAGCCCTCTATTCTTTCCATGGACACTCACCACTGTTGTGTTGGCGGGTGGGTGAGGTGACGTTGCGAATGCAGGGGGTGAGCTGGCCTTCTCTCTCATGTGAGGAGTCCCTGGAGCGATCGCTGGAGCGGCGGCGGTCACGTGAGCGGTCACAGCCTCCACTGGCACCATGCAGGCTCATCTTCTTCTGTTCTGCCTCCACTCGAGACGCTCGGGCCTGACTGCTGCTTTTCAACACAAAAGCATACTTAACATTCCTCTCTTGTTCTCAAGGCCAAAGGATATTTTTATTTCATGTAGTTGTAATGTTATTATGACACACAGGCACACCGCTGCTTCTGTGCACCTGTTAACAAAACATGTTAACGCCACTGTGCAGCTGCTAACCAAATACAAGTACGAAAGAAATTACACATCTTACATACCAGAACATGAGATAGATTTCCCTTTAACAGGGTTGTCACACTGTTTCATCTGGTTTACACACAACTATTCTCAACAGTTAGGGGAGTGTAAAACATTCTGATTAATATACAGTACATTCACTCCAACAAGCTTACATATGAGGCCTTAAAAACATATGTAACAACCAGACCTACCAACAACAAGAGTATGACACACAAACTAAGAATGCAGCCAAGTCATGTTTCCATCACCTTTAATATCTGACACTTAACCAAAATCAGAAATGCCTGAGCTTTAACACACTTCTTGTGTAATCTAATCAAACCTTGCAAGCACAGTTACAGAAGGAAGTACATGTAGAGTCAATTGCTGTAAATGCACCAGAAGACATGATGGTGCACTACACAACTCTTCAATTAATATTTGACAGGTCAAATCTGCCTTCTGACAGAAAAAAACATCAGTATACAAGTTACTCATTTCATAAAAGGGAGAAAAGGAAGAGGTGATAGGCACATTTGCAGGGTAATACTGTGTACAGGGTTCATACAGCTTTTTAAGAGTAAAATTCAAGCACTTTCAACGTACCTAAACCACACATTTAAAGACTCTCAAAGCCTTTATCATCCCATCTAAATTGTTACTATGAATGCAATTGCAAAAAATAAAGTTTACAGAATTCCTTTACACCCACAGCAATCAATGTATATTGTCATGCTGTTTATTTTACCGGCTGTTTGTATTAACTTTGGTTGTATGTTTTGATCATCATCATTATTAAATGCTTCCTAATTTCCAAAGTAGGGAATCAATACAGGACTTATCTAGCTATGAATGACGAGTGAACACAGGAAAAGACCTTTCCTTTATCATGTTGAAAATCAAGCATTTTTCAAGGAGTATATTCGAATTTAAGCATATTCCTACCCTTGAAAACATAACGGTTAAAATTAAGCATTTTCCAAACTTTCAAGACTTTGTATGAACCCTGTGTTTAGTCAGTACAAATCCTCCCACACACAACACACAAGTCCCAACTCTTCCTGTCTACTCTATTCTGCAATCCTATCCGCCTTTCTATTGTTCCTTCAGTAGAAAAAAGAAGCAAAAACAGAAATGCTACAGGAAAAGGACCTCACAGGGTTGGATGGAGGAACCAATACCACAAATTAGATTAAGAGAAATACCCTTCATAACCAAAAGTAACCTTGGTGTTTAGGAGGTACATGTGATGGTCATTGTTGCCTATGACTGACATAAAGTGGAACATGTACATGTGTATGTATTTCAATGTGGCTAAGATGTGATATATTTTGCACATTGTTTCATCTCTGTAGTGTAAAAAAGTTGTGTAAAACTTAAAACCCCGTTATACTTTAGTGAACAAATAATCACTTCGTGCTTTTCAAAAACCATTTTGGAGAATAGTTCCCTCATCAGTTACACAGATATTGTGAAATGTTGTAGACAATTTTATTTTGCAATACTGTACATTGCCTATCACAGAATTGCATGAATCATGACACTGTCATTATTGGGGGCAAGTGTGGGTAATATGGATAAAATCTTCAATCATGGCATGTGCAATTGTAGACTGTGATGCCCGTATAAAGTAAACTTTATACAAATGCATCTGCCACACCATGTATAGATAAAATAACCAAATGGGAACCTCTGTTTTTGGCTAATGCAGTGAATGAAATACCTGACCATTCAAGGAGCTTCATCAGATTTACAGATATTTCAAATATGAAATAAACAGTCTTGCTAATTGGTCTGTAACATTACCCATAATGGCCTCATACAACCAGTGACATTAAAGGGATAGTTACCTTGGTGCAAACTGTTTGGTAAAATCTTTGACCATTGACAAATTCACATTGTCTCACTGTATATACGGTCTTATATTATTTTATATTAAGGTTATGCCTACCACTTAATACACGACCAGAGCCATGTAAAACAAACAGATAAATAATCACACATAAATGTGTGACTTATCTATAATCCAGCATCAGTCCTGTCCTAACAGTGACACTAAATGCTATGAACGTTTCCCTGGAGGTCTGACAGATTGTCAGCTGGCTCACCTCGAATGCCTGCAGAGTTTGCGAGGTCGGCTTGTTGCTTTTCGTTCCCAGTTTTCGGTGTCACTGGAGTTACTGTCATATGACTGCAGACGTTCTGCCATCACCCGTACAGGGAGGAGTCCAGTCTGGATCTTTCACCGTTCATAATCTGGCTAATGGCGAAATCAACAAGTCAGTTCGATTCCCTGAGCAGCCCCTAGCAAACCACGGGCTAGCTGCTGTCAGCTAACACAATAGTTTGTCAGTGAGTTCACGTGTGCTGTCGACTTGAATGTAAACGAAGCCGGATGACCACGGTTGTCGTCGACGTTAAATGGCTGGATGAGTAACGTTATTACACACCTCAGAACAAAATCTTGTCAACGTTGCTGCCAGACTGAGTCAGCCTACGATTAGGTTAGCTAGCTTGCTGTGTTAGCATACCTAGCCAGCTAACATTAGCTGGCGTTGCTAGCGGTACGATACAACACCATTAACATAATAATCTGAGACAGCTGTGGCTAGTGAAGTTGTCCAAACAGTATCGACATAACGGCTGTCATATTCTAAGCAGATATGGCAAAATATAAGAAAAATAGCTACCCAGTTGGCTACGTTTTCCGCTGTAGTGTAATTCCACTCGCCCACCAGCTAACCAGCCATCTCCTTTCAAAACACTCGCCCAGCTGCTGTCCAACGTGACAACCGTTAGTGGCTTGACGTGCTGACGCACACAAAGCTAGAGATGATAGCTATTGCTAAACTTGCTAATTACATTAGCTTTGTCTTAAAAGTGATTTGGATTTAAAAATGAAAATGTTCTGAATGTGATCGATTTGTTTTCAACAGTTGGTAGAAAGATTTTTACTTTTTCCTAAAAAGGGAATCGAGAGTTGACTGACTCTGGCAAGTCTCGCGATATTTTGCGTGTGCGATATTATTTTTTTTATTTTTTTCTCACCTTATTAAAACGTGTAAGAAAGCATATAAATATAAACACGAGGACATAAAAATACCTAGGATATCAACAGTCATGGAAAAAATGAAAAATAAACAAAGAAATATGATGAATTGGACAAAATAAATATTCACATTAGTGTTACAAACAGATATAGTTTAAAAGTCTTTTTGTTTGAGGATTCAACAGTTCTAATTTCTTGTGGAAAACAGTAGTTTGGATCAAATTAAATATTGTAATTAGTTTACAAGGAAAATTAGCTTTTCTTTAGATCTGGGAAAATTATGGAATCTGAATGGCACATTATGGTAATAAAGATATCATCTGAGGTAAAAGTAGTATTATAAAAAATAAACCAAGCAGCATCTTGCCAAAATGTTATTGTGGGAGAATGAGCCAAAATAAATGTAGCAGTGTTTTAGAGTGTGCTCTACGGAGGCACCAACTCATGTTGATATAATTCCTTTGGGTGACCTTCCTTTCACGCTTTTTATGGTCTGCCCATCCCACGGTTTGTGTTAAGATCAGAGAAGATGAAAATAGTTCTTTGCAAATGAATTAAAACTGGAAAAAAATAGAAAGTGCTGATAATTTTAACCAGGTACTTTGGAGTATTGTTTCAGACTACAATCATGCTATAGTTACATAGATAAGCTGATTAAAAAAATGATAGAAAATCATGGTTTATTTGTAAGGCTATAGCCTAATATCACATACAGTGTTGCTGTGTTCATTCAAAAAACATGCAAAGAATCCACAAATGGGTAATAATAGTCAGTGTACGTCTAGTAATCGGCTTATAGGGTCCAATATCAGTTATTCAGAGGTCTGATGAATGGGTTGCAGGGTCATGGTGAGCTAGCTTGCGGATGAAACAGGCCAAGCCGTCTATGACATCCTAGGAGAACAGAGAAGCACAGACAAACCTCTCTGAGGCAGAATGTCCAGGAAGGCATACAGCTAAAAGTGATGGACATTAGAGAAGGAGTTGGGGTCTATATCTTAGTAGAAAGGTTACAAGTATTCATACAAAAAATGGACACAATGAGTTCCAACTGATGCTGACCCTAACTACTACATGGTGTTCCCCATCCTGTCTGCATGGAATTACATTAAACGTCCAAATCAAGCTAAAGAAATTCTAGTTATTATAGCTGAGTTAAAGTAACACTTACCTGCACTATAAATATTGTTTTTCACCAAAATAAGTTTATGGGCACTCGTAAGACAGTGAGGAATAAACTAATAGAGTCAGCCTCCATAATGGCCCAGAGAGAGGCAGAGTGATAGAGAGAAAGCTCTACTACCTGAGTATTTTGTCTTAGGGAAGGCAAGACGACCTGTCTGTTAAGATCTGAGTACACAATGGAAATTATTGCTGCATCAATGTCATTTATTAATTCAGATTTTTATATTTTTATATATATATAACTAGCACATAGTGAGATGAGGGAGTTTTCTTTAGAAGAGGTTTTGTAGAAAGACTCTAGTGAAATGTGTTGTAGAAATCAGGAGCAGACAAGAAGACGGCAACCTGACTCATGCTCCAGAAAAGTACAAGTAAAAAAGATTGTGCCAATCAAAACCAGAATACAAACTAATCATTCCTATTCCTATAATAATAATATGAAAGGATGCCTATAATGTGCAAGCAAAACAATACATACAGTATATGTAAGACTAGCTGTTTATTTGGTCCTTATTTGCACATTACAATATACAGTAAATTACATTTATTTTAAATGGCGAATTTTGAGTACAAGGTAATATTTAACTTTGAAAAAAAAATGTGTATGAAGGCCCTACTTTTTCTTCCATATGATAGCCTGAGATATTGACTTTAAAAAGTTTTGCAAAATAATGTAAACAAATTAATTAAATTAAAGAACATACAAGCAAGAAATAAATAAAAAGAAAATAACAAAACAACAAAACATGAAGGAAATAAATAAAATATTGAATAAAAACAGAAATACATAAATAAACTAAATACATATATAAATAAACAATAAAAAAGACAAACATACAAAATAATAACAGCTAGAAAAAACTGTTTCACTGTTAGATACTCAAACTTTGCATGGGGCTTCTGTTTGGTAAAATATAGGATAGCAAATAGGTTGTATTCAACTTTTCCACTTGTTTGATCCAAGAACTTTATTTGGGAAAAGATTTTTAATATTCCCTGATTGTCTGATCTGTGGTTTGGCACTGGCAACAGTTATGTCCTTTAACTTTTCCTGAAGCCAGTCCTGTCTTTCTCCCACTTGTTTGTGTTCCTGAACGTTGTGCATGAGCTGAACCTCACTGATGGTTCTCTTTCTGTAGAAACAGAAAATATCGCTGTTCATCATTAATGAATTATTTTATTTTCACTCCAAAGATGATATTTCACGACACAACACATCAAAACACAAACTAAAAACTAAATTTACCTCAGTGGTTTAGCCTGTATGTGTAAACTGGCGAGGAAGAGTATCAGAACCAATGTTTCCAAGCACCTCAATGAAAACATGTTGAGTAGCTGAAACAAATTAAATCAAATAATGGTTAGAAAACTTATTTCAATGCCTCCCAATATAAGACTTGGTGTGTTTTTTTTTTTATCATATCCAATTATACAATGGTATTATTCATTATTATTATTAATATTATTAAATATTGATCCACTGTCATGCCATTCTTACCAGATTTTCTGTCCTTATATCCAGGAAAAAGTATGGCAGGTTTTGTTGAGATAGCACTGTATCAGCGCTGCAAAGAAAGTCAAACTTGTTGATCAGTCTTTCGTGCGAGGAATGTTCTCTCCTTTATATACAGCGTAGCCCTCCCCTGGTCATCAATGAGCCATTTTCCCTGTTGATGTTGATGTCACTTTTCCAATGCATCGATGGGGACAGGCATCTGCATGACACCACCTCCACCACCACTCACTACTAACTCATCTTTCAACACCTCTGCAAAGTGCCCTGTTTATCACACTGTTTTTGAACATGTGCCATTTTCACTGTTCGTGCTGAATAATGAGACTTTTGTTATGACGCTTATGTGCATCATATGAAACACTCTGTGAAACAAAAGTCTTTATTGGTCAAGATATCTCCAATTAGATATGTCTCATGCAGAGGGACTGCAGTGAAAACATATACTCCTTGAAATGGCAATGACTGTCAAGCTGAATTTATTAGCAATGCAATTTATTTTATGGTTCACCTCATGCAAGCATCTAAAGGTCGTGAAGAGGTGCAACTGGGCCAGTCCAAAGGGAATGAAGCAAAGAGACCAGTCCAGTGCGGATTAATAGTAGATTAATATCTCAGAAGAGATAGCCACCACTATGTAGTGCAGGATGTTCATACAGTCAGGACACTGCACCTGCACTTTGACTGAATTTCTACAGATCACCATGCAGAGTTCTCCTGCACTTTCCAAATTATCCGTATAACAAAGTCTCACTGTAGAACCTGTCGATTACTATGTCTTGCATCAGCTTTGGAGCTGTCAAAGGCATTGCCTTCATCGAATGTAAAGAAGAGCTGATTATTCACATTTTAATTAAAACAACACATCATTGAAGTTAATGTCCAGTTAACCATTATTGGTGCTTGCCTAAAATGGAGCCAAATTTGAATCTCTACATATTTTCTCTTCAAAAAGCAATCAGCTGTATGATGCACACTTGTATAAACTTGCAGTATGAGCGGCCCCATCTGTAGTTTCACACATGATATCAGTAAGAATGGGTTGACAAAAAAATCATGCTCTCACAAGCATTCAGTTAATGTGTAGCAGTGCAGTTGCATGATGTATGGCTTGTGGATAACCTTGTCACAGTGTCACAAGGTGCATTAGGTAACCATGAAAGACATTTTCTAAATGTGGCAAAGGAATGGCTATGCCATGACTGAAGGAATAGGTGCCACAGAAGGACCTATATCTTTCTGTCATTAAGGTTCTCTGCACAATATGTTATGTATTTACAGTGTCCTCTAGCAATTACGCACGTTTTAAGTTATACTGTTACTATACTATTAGAATATATCATTGTCCCAAATGTCAATATCCTAATTTAGTGTCAGACTTACTATCTAAGTAAACAAGATCAACAACATTTCCCCCATGTATTAGAAACATCACTGATATTCCACAGATATCCATATAAGGGTGTAAGGTTGTCATAACAGGCCAGTACACCTGGCTCAGGCTGGTCCTCCTCTGGGAGAAACAAAAGGGTAGAGTACATGTAAGGCCATACAGTTGATGCTGACCTGTGTCTTTATCAGCTTTCTCCATCGTACATGTGTAGTATACTCAGCCGAGTTGCTCTCATTACCTCATGCGGTCACAATGTGAGCCATCTCAGTAATGGTATGCAGCTGGTGTGCAAGAGGACTTGACAGGGATTGATGGGAAGAATTGCACGCAAATCATTAACATGGGTCACGTCACAAAGAAAGTAATGCACATAAAAATTACTCATCTCTTTGAACTAAATATAAGTGTATGAGCTGTAAATAGGCTGCCTCTATACATATTAGGGTTTTGAAAGCGCTTTCAGTGATTTTCATACAGTTATATTCACTATGCTT
This sequence comes from Maccullochella peelii, assembly GCA_002120245.1. Taxonomy (NCBI): domain Eukaryota; kingdom Metazoa; phylum Chordata; class Actinopteri; order Centrarchiformes; family Percichthyidae; genus Maccullochella; species Maccullochella peelii. The sequence continues at coordinate 37,591 of LKNJ01003024.1, read as the reverse complement.
CCCGTTCATTTTGTGTTTTGTGGTACCTGTTTCTATTCTGTGTAAGTTAATAATTGTAATTTAGAAAGTAAATAGAATGCATTTTAATTCATTTTAATCCAATGTGTTTTCTGAATGTATGCATGTTTTCTTATATGTCCAGCAAGTGACAGATTAATTTATCTGGCGTCTGTATTGTATGTTTAAAGGACACCAGGGCCATATAATGCTTTCCCAGAAATCTATAAATGGAGTTACTTTTTTTCATCAAATTAGGTCACCTCACTTGAAGGTATCACGTAACGAAATAGGATATATTTAGATTGTCGACATCATCCCACCTTTGCCAGTGAAACCAAACAAACACATAGAATACATATCTAAATCATACCGTCTGGATAACAATTTATTGCTTATCAAGGAGGTAGAATCCAGTGCAGCAATAAATCATTCAGATGTGTGTGCAACCAAGTCTTCCTGGAGCTACTCAACAGTTTCTTTGCCAAACCAAATGTTTTAATTCCTCCATGAAACCGGTTTGCAGGGATTTGCCAGTCTTGTCAGTGTCATTTTATGTGGATACCCACACTCACATCAATCTATCACATACTTTTGCAAAGTCCATCTGACTACCCGGCACAGGTGGTGGTGGTGTCAAGTTAGTAGTTAGTGTCTCTTCACTGCTGTGCACACGGAGCACTGAGTCCACAGAAAAGAAAGAGCCTGCCAGCAGGGTCAGCAGCCAACTGGTCAGTTTTTCTTCATTATCATCAAAATAATCTCACAGACGGCATGATAATTATCAATTTAATAAACTCTGATTAACTCCTTAACATACACATCTCCCCCTTTTTTTCTTCACAAGGGAACTCAACCAATGTTACTCATTGAAGTCTGTTTACAGGTCTTGGGGAGAACTACTGCATATGTGAGAAAAGTTGTATAAAGCCTTTTGTGGCTCCAGAGGGAGCTGTGTGAAGTCTGATAAATGTCCTCAAGTGATGTCACTTGAGTCAGCGTGGAATTAAAAAAGATGATATCGCTGGTTCTGCTGGATTGATTTTGGTACTTTTTTTAAACTGTCCATTGTCGCTCCAACAATGTTAAAGGTGTGCAATATTCTTTTAAGTAGCGTTAAATTTGGAAAAAGCATCTTATTTCACACTGTCTGACAGTAATAAATATATATATTCCGTATCAGCTTGTTCCAACTCTTCGTTAAATGATGTTCACACTGCATGAAACATTCAAATTTGTTATGGATTTTTTTTTAAAGCTGTACCATGCCATCAAATGGAAATATTCTAGATGTCTTGTGCAAAATCTGCACATTTCTCCCAAATTCAGCCTGACATAGTTGGTGTCTTTGGAAAGGAAAGGTTTTCTACTAGAATTCAAAATAAAGTTGTGCAGGTTTGGTTTTGTGTGCTGAACAGCATGAGTTAGTGAAGTTTAAGGCATAAATGCTGATCTTGTTTGTACAGTAAATTAATATAAGTGGTAAAAATATGGCACCGTGTGAAGAATGAAGCAAAACAAAAACATTTATATAGAAAATATATTGACACAAAGGCAACAGACCCAAGACAGACTCTCTCTGCTCTCTGCTTTTTGTAACACCTTTATTTATCCAGGGGAAGTTAAGCGTGCTCTTTTCTAGTTATGCTCTGCTGGACATTCACACAGTTCTACTTTCACACCTGAAAGCTCCCCAGTAAGACCTAGTTTCTTCTACTTTTGTACATGAAACAGCTTTAGTAGAGTGGCATTGTTATGGGAGTACATTGGTAATTGTTAATGTTGGGGCATTGTACATGCAGTTTAACCTATAGTATAAAATTATCTCAACTAGTCTAAGATGTCAAACAGTCTTAATAATTTGTCTTGGACATTTTGTTGCTGTGCGTCTCTTTCTGAAGCATACTCAGTTGTCATATTTTCCCTGCACATCCTAACTTTAGGTTTTATCCACAAGAGGTCGCTGTGATCCAACAATTGAGTTAAGCAGACCAAAATCCACTGTAATTCCTCCTTAAACACGTTGTTATTAAAATACTTTGTGGGAAACACTTATAGATAGAAACAATATGTCTGGAATGACACTGAGTTTATACTCTGCACTACAACAGGTGATCAAAAAGTGATAAAGCAGAGCAATATGAAAAAACAGAAAGGGGTGATAAAATAATGAAAACAAGAGGCTCTAGTCTGACAGTACAATAACAACAAAACCAAGGGCAAAAACACACAATGACAACCTAAACATTTTAAGTTAAGACTTGAGATTTTTAATACATCCTGGCCCAGGAGAGCAATGTCATCTGCAGCTACTAAAGAAATAAATAATAAATAAATAATAATAATAAATGCCAGGCAGTCAGTGAGAATTGGTAGTAGAGTAGAGACTTGGATGAACATGGCATCTATTGGAAGGTTTTGCTGGTTTGTACGAAATACATAAATTGAGAAACACACTACTGCAGTCACCTGTAATTATTTTATTATAGCACGACATCCAAGTCTGTATGCATGCCTTTTTCTGTAACACAACATAAATAGCTCAGGTCAACAGCAGCTGTGCCTTCAGTGGTCATGCATTTGTGAATTTGTATTTTAGATCTGATGCCATGCAATTAAAAACATTCAAGGTAGCAGGAGGAGGATTTCAGATGTCACACAATTTCTTCCAAGGTTTTATGGCTGATGGGATCAAATTGTGCCATGCTAACTGAATTGTTTTAGTGTATCAGGTATATCAGTATACCTGATATAGAGTAACAGACAGCTTGTCTAATTTTCTGAATTTTGTCAGTAATTATAAATGCAAAGTCTCTCTTCATAGATGTCATAATGCACCTGGAGAGCTGTTTTTGACCACCTGCGTTCAGCTTTTCCACGCTCTCTTTTATTAATTCTTTACCAGTGTGGCATTTCACCACAGTGCTTTTATCTTACCAGAGACCACCTTTACATAAGTGGGGGCCATGGCATCAACAACATTCGTAATTTTAGAACTGAAATTATCTACAAGATCATTGACTGAGACCCAAGCAAGGGTGGGTGTGGAAGAGAAAGCGTGAATGAATAATTCACTGGTGTTTTCAGTGATATACTGTTTTCCGATGAACTCTGATTGAACGTTTGTGTGCACAGAAGCTAGGCACCTCAAAGTCACCACAACTAATCAGAAAATGCTCCAATTACCAAGGGATTTTTGCATGATGGCAACCATTGGTAAAGTATATGCAATTAGGCCTATGATGGAGATGCACCCTATACAAATTTACATATGATTTACATTTACATACACCGTATTTAGTGATTAGCCTCTGCAATGGAGGTGAAAAACTGCCCAGTTGCTTAGTATTTACCTAATAAACCATCTGCCCAATATATATGCTGATATAAAGGGCTAATCAAACGAGAGAACAATCTTTTTTTCTCAAATGAACTTCCCAACAGTTCCCTTATATACGCTATGGCCTAGTATGTGAAATAAAGCATGTAGGACAGGATAAATGTCGGGTTCTGAGTCATGCGGGTTAGGCAGTGTCTGCTTTGAGATTAAATGAAAAGTATCACAGCAGCACTGTCTGGGAAGAAAACAGAGCAAAAACAGAATGCAGAAAATACTACAGTACTATACTGGCATCCAGTTTTAAATGAAGTGAAAAACACCTCCTGCTGTGCTTCTCCGGCTGCTCCAGGTGTTCAGTGGAAAGTTTACACTGAGGTCCCAGGTGGTTTGATATGAATGAAAGGCAAAAGTAAGATGGTTTCAGAGCAAATGGAATTTAAAGTAGAAGAGGTATAGGCTATCCAGGTGTATAAATATATGAGTGATTTCACTGAGCCACAGTGAATTTTAGCTCTCATTGCCAAATCATTTGTTTTATAATGTATAGTGTTGCTGGTCTCACTGTGTTTTCCTCTTCACATCTTTATACCACACTTTTTCTGGATTCATACTTCTTACATTTTGTGCTATATAGTCACAAAATGTAATAAGTATGAATCCAAAAAACCTTGTACCAGTGTCATACTACTAGGTAATATACTGTGGCATGCTTTGTTACATTTTCAGACACATTGACATGTATGTGTGGAAAAGAAGAACGTTTATTTTCCTGCCTGAAGAACAAACTATTGTTTTGCAAAATGTAACACTGTTTGTGCTGCCAAGGTCGTGATGTTTGCTGGAAGAAAAATTAGGAAGTACTTAAAATGCCTCTTCATTTCAATATGGCTCTATTTTCTTGCAGGAGTGGAAATGAAGGTGCAACTTATTGAATCACTCAATCTGCAATCATAATAAATAATTGTAATGGATGTAATGTATAAATAAACTTAAGTCATTATTGACACTACACTCAACTATTTGATATGGCAGGTAGTTTACTCTTGGTGTAGATTAAATAAATATTCGCTGAGCACAAAGGTGGTTTGACAGCTGCCACTTTTCCAAAAGAGGCTTTTCATATTTTCGTTTGGATCTGTGCCTCCTAAATGTTGCCTTGATAATGATAATGTATACTGACTCAAACTGAGCCACTGCTGTGCAAGCAAAATGCCAGAGCTGGCTCACTTTCCCACTTTTCCTGCTGCGTGAGATGCAGCCTGTCCTCCTTACTCACTGGTCTATTGGAGAAACTACCTGTGGAGGTGGCACCTAAATACGGAGTGGATCAATGGCTCATACTTAAAATAAAATGATGCTGGCGTTCTAGGGATTTCATTTTTGTCTCTTACAGGAATACTACTCTTCTGGTTGATTATGTGATATCCCACGGCCTTTGTGTTTTACATGGCAGAAGTGAGCTGGTGGACTAGAATGCTTAACAGAAGATGAAGTGTGGAAAAACCAGGTAATGCATGTAAATCAATGCAAAATTATTAGCACTCACTCCCAAAATTTGCCTGAATCAGCTTCTGGCTATTTCTGTGAAGAGTCATCACTATCCATTTTTTACTGCATATTGCAATTATAAACTTATTCTTAAACCTGAAATAACAATTTTTGGGGGCCACTTGGGGGCAGTGGAAACAAATTGTGAACACAACATTGACAAAGTATCACCTTTTAAGTTGATTACATTTTTGCTTTCTTCTTGAGCGTTAGCTGAGAACATTGATGACACTGTCACATCTGTATGGTAAATATTAAAGTCATCCAAATTAAACAAAATACGTAGTTGGTCCATGTCCTGCAGAACAACACACATAAGCATTTTCTGATCTGACACCACTACACAAAGGACGACATTGTGGCTTCAAAAATAAATGTTTTCTGATCTTACACAGCTATGGTTAAGGTTTGGTTAGGTATAGGCACAAAAACGACTTCATTAAGGCTTATGGGACCTTTGTCCTCATGGTTACAATAATAACCACTTGGTTGCAGTCAGTGACTGACTGTGGTCATGGTTAAAAGACGCCATTATTGACTTCTGGTAGGAAACAGGAAACGAAAAGCAGTCTTCCAAGTCATTTTGTGGACATCCACCCCAACCTTGTCCCTCTGCCATGGCTGTAGTAATTACAATTACTACATAGAGGGCTTTGTACGTAAAATACAGTATGTTGTTTTGGAGCATTTACTGAAATGACTGATGCTCTTGTTTTTTTCTTGGGAGGACAGTCTGACAGGAAGCTGGAGCCAGCAGCAGGTTAGTTTAGCTTAGCATAAAGATTTGAAACAAGGGGAAACAGCTAGCCTGGCTGGCTCTGTCCAAAAGTAACACAATCTGTCTTCAAGTATCTCCAAAGTTTACTAATTAAATGATAAATAAATTATATTTTTTGTGTGTAATCAATACAAAAATCAAAGTGTATAAATGACCACTGGGGGTTATGTGCTGGACTATTTCCTGTTTCCTGTCTTCATGCTAAGCTAAGCTAACCATCTCTGGACTGTAGGTTTATATTTAATAGACAGACATGAGAGAGGTAAGAAAGAAATAAGCGTACTTCCCAAAATTTTAAACTGTTAATTTAAGTTATAATTGAGTCTGAGTGTCCTCTGTTATAAATATTGTCTCACAGTGAATTACAGGTGGTGTAAAAGAGGCTCATCTTAGCAGGTTTTTTTTTTAAAAGTTTAAATATATTGGTGCCATTGTTTATTGACATGTGACATTGACACATATGACATTTTACCAGCTGACTTCAAATATACAGGAAATGAAAACCCTTAAGACTGTTCTCACTGGTGTACTGCGTCTCATACTGGGAAAATACTGGTAGTTCCAGACTGTAATTAGCTGTGATCAGTGTGTTTAACATCAGAAAACAATTTAGAGTGATTGTTGTGATTGATTGTCTATGCGCTCATGCATTGTAACTTTCCTAGTCTTTTTAAGAAATCACCACTACAATCTCAATAGCTCTATCTGCAACAAAACCAAAGCTGCCACAAAAAGCCTGACACCTCTACTTTGTCCAACACAAATAATACAGCTGGTACATTGTTTGTACACGCGTTGAAATTCAGATAGTTCATACAGTGTTACCATGTAAAAATATTTGATTTGTAAGTTCCAGTTTAATACAGTTGTTTGGCAGTGTTTGGTTGGCACTCTCCTCTGTTTACACTCCTAAACTCAACAAAGCTGAGAGCAGATGCAGCTTGTGTGTGATTCATCATTTGAAGCCCCGAGCTTTTGATCATTTGAACATTTATGAATTTTAAAGTGCACACATTAGAAACTCTCAGTGTGTTTCCAGCGTAAATAAACAGAGCTTCCCCACAAAGGGCTCATGGAGCACACTTCGCTTATAAATATTTGTGTCATTCCTTCAAAAGCATAATTTATCTAAGTTTCTTATGCGCAACATTTACTCATATAAAGTCTGGGGCTTGAAGTTGCCAAATGAAAACCTGACACATCCTTTTCAATGGGAATGAAAACTTCTTCTTTTTAGCCAATGAATATTTAATGCAGAGAAAGGTTGCTTTAATAAAATAGTGTGCAGGCCAGTCAAAGACACGTTGGACCAAGAGTGTCTTCTGTTGCTTCTGTGAGAGGAATATATCAGCCTGTGAATACTAAAGCAGGGAGAAAGACAGAGAGAGAAAGAGAGATTCACCGGCCTATTTACATGAGAAGTTTAAAGTAAAATCTGTTTCGAAAACTGATCATTTAGATTTCTTTATTTTCTCAGCAGATTCTGCCACTGCTGTGTCAGTAAGTTAATCACCAATTATTTTCTCTTTGGTTATAATGTGTAGGTCACAACCTTCTGCTGTCACTTTACTCAGCTGTCATGTAATTAAATGAGGGATTCAAGTGTGGTTCAGCAGCTTTGTTTCCATTTCTACGCAACACTACGTGCCATAAGAGGGAGTTGAGCTACATAACGCATACAGTATTTTCAAAGATTCAGGTAAGACTCGACTGGGATGAGAACACAGACACAGACACACAGGCAGGATTGGTGCACTTTACTGAGACAAAGGTCAAATAACAGACTTACATTTCTTACAGTTTGGCAGGCAGACTCAAACACTCATTGTGAATGGGATGGTGATAGAAGCATTGTGTTCAAGGTTAATGGTGAAACATCAGCTACTATTCTCTACTATTATAGTGTGACACGAAATGGTTTTCACCCATCAGCAGCTGTATATCTTAACATAAAATGCAGTCTTTCTGTAACACTTTTTAAAAGGCGTGTCAAAGTAGCAAAGAGTCAATATACTGTTTCACAGAGTAACGAGAGGACAAAACAGCCTGAAAAGCTTAAAACACAAAAAGGCAATTCAAGCAGGAATCCAGCAATTAATTAGAAATAGTGTCTGAATAAAATTGTAAGACAACAATAGGAGGCAAGGGAGAGAGCAATTTAGGATCAAGGATAAAAGATGGAATATACAAAGCTCTGAAAATGACAAAAATAAAACAGGACATAATGCAAAAAGCCTGTTAAGTCATAAATTCGACTCTAAAACTAACAAGCAGGCAGAGAAGAAAGGCTGCAATTATTGTCTCATTTATTTTTTGCTCAGCGTTTAAAGAAAACATCTGAATCATTCTTGAAGCTATAAAACATGAGCTACATTTAGTGCAAGTCTGTTTTCATCTGTGAAAATTTTGTTTCACCCTTGTTTAATTATTAACTAACAAAGCAAAACACCAGTTTACACAAAACACAGCTTTTGTTTGAAAAAACTAATTGTTATGGTGACTGCCAAGCTCGCCCAGCCTGCACACAAAAGTGCAACACCATACGAAACAAGAAAATGAAAATAAATGTGTCCTATATGTCAGATATCACTACTGTAGGAAATAAAAAATGTAGGCCCACATATTTCTTGCATTAGAAATTTTTAAGATTTTATTCCTAATCAACAACCTACATATCAGGGTGTTGTTTAAGATGAAGTACAAGCCAAAACCATCCTGTTGTAATGATCACACACTTCTTTTATAAACTATCTCAACTAAATCAGCGGCCTTTTTTTTAATAAACTTTTACAGTTTGAGCTGCAAACTCACTTCCAAAGACCAATGAGAGCCGTGCTGAACCTCCTGTTCTTTATTTTGATTTAAAGGTCAGAAATGTTCTGCATTCCTGTTTTAATTCTAATTATATTTAATTCAGTAATTCAGATGATCAACCATTCTTCTATTCAGGCCAGACAAGACTGGGTGCCTGAATTCAGTAACTGATGTCTGATACATTCTTAAGCAAGAATGCCAAAAAACATTTTCAGCTTCTGCATTTGACTCAAAACAAACAAATAAAATAACCTGACAATTTCTATGAAGAAATTAAAATAACTCAATAAGGACAAAGTTCCATTGAAACGTGGCATCTTTATCGGTTTCCAGGCACCAAAAGCTTTTGCACCTTAAATTTAGAAGATCAATCATGCTCAGATTCTTAATCATACTCTCAGAAAGAAAACAAACAAGAGTATTTCCCAAAATGTCAAACTATTCCTTAAGTATGCCATATAATTTATGGGTGCCAATGGTTGTGGTGCCTGGAAATCAATAAAGATGGTGAGAGTCCGTTTTGGGGAGCTCAGAATTGCTTCTCTGCTCTTTGCAGATGATGTGGTTCTGTTGGCTTCATCAGACCGTGACCTTCAGCACGCATTGGGGCGATTTGCAGTCGAGTGTGAAGCGGCCGGAATTAGAGTCAGCACCTCCAAGTCTGAGGCCATGGTTCTCTGCCAGATTGCTCTCTCAGGGTTCGGAGTGAGTTGGTGCCCCAAGTGAAGGAGTTCAAGTATCTCGGGGTCTTGTTCACGAGTGAGGGTTAAATGGAATGTGAGATCGACAGCCAGATTGGTGCGGTGTCAGCAGTAATGCAGGCGTTGTACCAGACTGGCAAAACTTTCAATTTACCAGTCGATCCAACCCTCACCTGTGATCATGAGTTTTGGGTAGTGACTGAAAGAAAGAGACCGCGGAAACAAAATGAGTTTCCTCCATAGGATGGCTGGGCTCACCCTTAGAGATAGAGTAACGAGCTGAGACTTCCAGAGGGAGCTCGGAGTAGAGCCACATCAGGGTGCGTCCTGGGTGCCTTCCTTTGGAGGTTTTCCAGGCATGTCCAACTGGTAGGAGACCCCGGGACTGACCCAGAACACGCTGGAGGGATTATATATCTCATCTGGGGAGCACCTTGGGACCCTCCAGCAGGAGCTGGACAACGTTGCAGGGGACGTCTGGACTACCTTGCTAAGCCTGCTGCCACCGTGACCCGGACCGGCAGAAAATGGATGGATGGAAAACTTCTATTTGCTTACAACTACATTATAATGTACAAACCACGAATTAAGTGTTTGTACACTGCTTATAAATGCTAAATAAGGGGATTAAAGTAAAGTTTTGCCACTTTAATTCTGAACATGTCATGTCAAGTCAAATCAATTTTATTTATATAACATCACAAATCACAAATTTGCCTCAGATGGCTTGACTGTCTGTACAGTATATGATACTCTCTGTCTTTAAACCAGATCAGGAAAAACTCCCCCAAAAAACACTTTTAACAGGGAAACATGGTTGTAATGGAATAAAGTTTAACGGATAATTTTTTGTAACATTGGGTTACTGTAATTTGAACTCAGTCTCCTTCATAGTAATACACATATCTAAGAATAAAAACAGGGAACATGATGAAAAACTGCTTACTGTCTCCATTGTTACCATAAGAACACTCTAGCCATGGTTTATAATTATCTGAATTGCAAGAAAGATTGAAACACACCTTTGTACAGTTACATTTCTTGTATCAAACCGAAAGTATGTGTTGTATTAAAAAACGACTACCACTAAAAGAGCATTTTTCTCTGAGCATTTTTCTTTATTGGAAGGAAATTGCACAGCGTATCCAGCACTCACTGGCCTCTAACTGCACAGGTCAGTCCAGCTGCAGGGGTTTTGGTTTGGTCTTTTTTATAGGTGAAGCTGAAATCAAGAGTGATACGAAGTTATTTGCAGTTTATGTTTGAGAGCCTTGCAGAAAGAAAAAGCTGGCAGTGCTGTACTGCTCTAACAAGTAATGATTCCCAACCTGCAGACTTGAGCAGGTGACAGAGATGAGTGCTGAGGCTGAAATAAATTGCAGAGCTGTCACCTAGAATAAACCACAGAGCTTACTGGCAAACCCTTCCCAACAGTTTGAGCACAGAAGCTGCTCTGTGCATAAGACTTACATCACCATGGATGAAAATATGAAATGTCTTTCCTGGAGTTCTCCTGAGATAATGCAACTAAGTTCTGTCTGATGCAAAACAATTTTCCAGTAAAATGCTTCAGTGTCTGTTTTTCCACATAAACCAACACTGAGAACTTTGTGATTTTGAAGATTTTTTTAGATTAGTTACACCAAATATAAATCCCAGCAGTTAAGCTTTTCTAAGAAAGTATCCTCTTCTTACCATGCAGTGGGACATGAAAAATCAACAGCCATCAAACAAAGTAAATGACAGCCACTCACATTCAGTGCAATACAGTAATCCACCTGTAAATTGCAGCCAAATGGCAGTCTCCAGTGGAGTTTGAAAGTGTTTTGCTTTGTTGGAGACTGCCTGAATAAAAAATTGTCTGTATAAAATTGTTTTGATAGATTGTAGTCTGAACAATATGTTAGAGGGGCCAAAGGATAAACACAGAGAAAGAAAAGAAGAGAGCTTTACCCTGGAGAATCACACACATTTTGGCAAACTTAAGTATTTCTCCATACCGATCAGAATATTTTACAGCTTGGAGAGCATATAAGCACACAGCATGGCTGCTTATTAGAATCCTTATTTTTGTGCTACAGTGTGTATTGGCTGGTTTGTAGGTAGGCAGTCTTCTTCTGTCAGGCTGACAATCTTTCAGGATTTAAAAAAGTAAAACGTTCATATGTCACAGATGTAAGGCAGACTTTACAATAACATTTTGTACATACTTGTATGCAAAATGTGCTGTGCAATGCAATGAATATACAAAGGACAACAAGACTGAGCATACACAAAGGTCAGAGGTCAGAGTTCATCATCCTGATGGTCTTATGAAAGAAGCTTTTTCAGAGTCTCTCTGTGTTGGACTTACAGATGCATTTACTTGAGCATGAATAGTGTACCTGCTGGTGTATAAATCCAGCAGAGTGGGGAGCGTAGGTCCGACGGTCTCTTGGCTGAGCGCTCCACTCTCGTAGCAGTTCCCAGACCAGTTGCTTTCCACAGCACCAGAGTAGAAAGTCTTCAGGACCCTCAGAGAGCTATTTCAGGTGGTAAAGCTGTTGCCTTGCCTTTCTCGCCAAGATGTCTGTGTGTGTGTGTGTGTGTGTGTGTGTGTGTGTGTGTGTGTGTGTGGACCATGTCAGATTCTCTGTGATGTGGACTCCCAGGTACCTGAGGTTGATCACCCAAGTGTCCTGTTGATCCTAAGGGGGAGGAGTGTACCACAACCCACTACCACCTCTTTGGTTTTGCTGATGTTCAGTAAGAGGTTTTTGGCCTCTTCAGGTGAACACTGCTTGACTCCACATAATGAGAGCTAAACTGAGAAGGAATAAGTGTTTTAAAACCACAACATAATTACAGCAGCTGGAGACACAATGCAGGTGTTTAGTAGTGATCTTAAGATGGTTGCAAAAGTGAGACAAATACAGAATAAGAAACTCTCTACCAGCATATGCCAGTATGTACTGTGCATACATTTGTAATATTAGCAGGACCTGTTATCATAAGTGCTCCATAAACTGTCATTCACTTAGCTCATGCAGCATTAGATACATTATACACTCATGGCTTGAATCACCAAGTTACCTGCTGAGACCCACCAATTTGTCACAGTGAATGGTTTGACAACCCCACACTTAGACTATAAAATAAAATAAATTATGCATGTCTTTACAGATTTTTAATCTTTAAAGGGTGTAAGTGAATCATTTTCTTTTGGAGGGAACCCTGGCTTGTGAGATTAGGCTCCCTACAGCTCCAAAAGAATTTTAAATTTGAGAAACTTGCATGCATGAAGTGACTGCAGTCTCACATACACACTGCTATCAGTGAATGCCTTTGTTCTCATCTGAGCTCAGGCCACAACTTTCCTCCAGGTCTGACGTCAACAAAGACAGGGTTTAAAGTTTGGTTCAAAGGCAATGTGTGCAGAGGCTGTGTGCTTGAGAAAATTAAAAATAAACACTTCAGTATACCTACACTATTTCCAATATGTGCAGTGCTTACAATTATTGACTTAGACACAAATTTGGTGATGCATATGTATAACTAGTGCAGAACAACACAATTTACATTCAAACCATTGCTCAGATCTCTGAGAATGATCAACTTTGGATTTGATGTTGCGAATCACTGACACTTTTCTCACAGATCTCAGCCTCTCCTCATGAAAATCATTATTTCTACCTTAGAGCAGAAAAATAATGCATAGCAACGACCAGTATTGATCTGAGGGTATGGAACGCTATTGTACTGCAAAAGACTGAGAGCTGTATAAGACCATAGCAATTCATTAAACTGACTTTAGTGTTCATCATGGTGGATGTCTGATGTATTTTGTATTAAAGTAAGGTTGAAAAGCTACACATGAAGCATACCGAGTGTGAACAGATGAACTGTAGCCCTGGAACACCCAAAATGTTCAATATTAAATGAATACAAAAATGCATTAATAAATAAATAATCATATGAATAAATTGTGTAAGATATATAAATGAAACAACAATATGTGAAATAAATAAATAGAAATTTGAAGAAATGATTAAAACTCAACTCATTATTATGAAATGAATGAAATGACTTTATTTGATTTCATTTTAATTTCATTATAGACATTTTTATTTCAAAATCCCTTGTTTTCAAAAGTCTGTTTTAAGTTAATTGTTTTCCTGATAACACATTTCATGTCAAGTTTTATTTCATAATGTCACTTTTCATGACAGTTACACGAGACATAAAGACATGCTGATTTTCTTTTCATAACCAGTGTTTTGGGGGCTGCTGTCATTCCTATGTGGTAAAGTGACTTGGCTGCAACAGTCAGTGTAGATTTCCCACCTCTGACTGCGATTTGGGAGGGGGTAGACATTCTTACCATTTTGCACTGTTGCCCTGCTGAAGAGACAAATTGGAAAACAGCATTTTGCCGTCAGTTGTCATGAAGCACAAGACAAATAACATCAGAGACTTGAGGTTTGTGTTGCAAGAGTTGTTCTTTACCTGCTGCATTTGAGAAACAGCCACCAGTCTTTACTGCTGTAATAATGTGTGATAGGGGACTTTTATGCCACTTTTAAACAGGGATTTTATTGGCCTGATATCATATTTTAACAGCAAACAAAAGCTTTACATGATCCAGGAGACCAAGGAAAAGTCAAGAGATTATACCAAGTCCCTTTAATGCAACAGATGAGAAACCTTTATTTAAAAAGATTCTACATAACAAAAACAATAAGACACAATAAACCTGTAATCCTTGCCAACATGGGTTAAGCATGGCTAGAAGCATAATGTTGAAGGGTTTAAGTGCAAGACCCAGGGGGATATAATAATTGCACACTAAACAGCTGGATTAGTCCTGCCTGCTCTATAATATGCACAAGAATGTCCATTGTAGCATAAATAAGCATAGGCTATGAATCATACACAAGTTCAAATAGTTCTTGGTGCAGTATGAAGCCACGAAGGCATCAATCATAATCTTCAATATTTGGAAAATTTGAAAAAACAACAGTATTACCGTTAATAATTAAAAGAAGTAACCTTCACATGAATAATGTGGCCACAATGAGTCACACAGTTGCAGTGAGGCAAACATCGTATTAACACTCTTCAGAAGAAAAACTATTAGGCTCCACTGTTTATTCTGTTCATTGATTTTCTTAATTCAGTCACACTCTGAGTGATCGGCCCCATAACTGAAGACACAAAGTCTTCAGCTTCTTCATATAAGAATTTAACATTTAATAGGCCCTTTAAAAAAAATGAAAACAAAAGAGGAACAGGAATCTTTACAAAATGAACTTGCAGAACATTTACTTTTATCTAGTTTTCTGCTCAGCAAACTAAACGGAAGAGGTTCACCTCCCAAAGGGTGCATGTAAGCTCTTTAACACCTCTTGAAAAATTTGAGTATGTATAGCAATTTAGTATTCACTATTCTTCATGGTCTGTGCCATTTTGGCCATGACTATCTCTAAAAGAAAAATCACTGAAATGATAATAAAAACATATGTGAAAATAGGATGGCACTTTTAAGAGCTCTTTTCACCTCCTCATTCATCTCATAAAAACTGAAACTATACTGAAGCAAAGTTATTCAGCTTTTAAATAATAGCAGACACAATATGTCCTTATTAGATACCCCTGATAGAAAATCACATTTTAATGTGGTGTGGCCACCGGTGCAGAAATGAATATATGGAGATAATTGTCTTCATACAGAAATGTAATATTATTATTTTAATAATCTTCTATAATAGTCTTTTCATCCATTCTAATTTCATAAATGCATATGCTACTTATGTAACCTATTTCTAATATAACTAGGCTTGTACATGGAGACCCGCTCACCCAAGGGTGTGACGAGTCTGTCACCAGTGGGTGGGCAGGGAACAGAAGAGATTCACAGTTAAGGCAATAGTAAGGAGGACTTTCCTTGTAACTGACTTTCTTATAATATGAGCTGGAGTTACGTAGTTTACAATGACAATGGTGGCACATTTACGACAAGAAATGATTAGTAATTTCTTAAACAACGGGTCTTCAAGTTCACACAGACGTGAACAAAAGCTGGCTTGTCATTTCTAGACGACGAACGTGTATTTTGTCGGCTGAAATAAGAACAGTTGCTAAAAGTCTGTGAGCTGATGAAAACTCCTTTTCCGGCTGACTTTTTAATGTTTCCGCTTGACTCTTTTTAAAGACAGAACTCTGTAAAAGGGTCTTAAATATGCACATGATGGCTACATACATGATATCGTGCTAAGGACGGAGGCTAAAGTTGCATGTTCCAGGCAAAAAGTCAGCATCCTCACCAGCTGGCGATCACTGAAATAAAAGAGAAGCTTTGTTCTTGTATTGGACTAACTAGTGCAGCTAGTTAGCATTATAAATAAAATTGTAATTAAAAGGTTATTCAATCTAACATAACCTTTGGGGGGTTCAGAATGCGAAAAGGGAAAGAAAAGGGTTTGAAGATGAAGACTAACCAGGCAAACGTAATGCTGTCTAACGCAAATTTGGCCAGAGTTGCTGGAGTGTAAAGTTCCCCAAACCAAATAAAGAGCAAGATGGAGCTGCTATTGTTACTCTAATCTCTAGTAGCATCTTGGCTCCCACAGGATGGATGTTCCAGTCCTGAACAGTCGTTTCTGTAGGTGGTAAACCGGGCAGGGTAGAGCTTAAGACAATCAAATCTTAAAGAAAATTGAACACATGAAGCAACATAAAGGAGACATTTTTAATCACCGTCAGTCACAGAGACATGCTTTCAGGTAAACACTACATGACTCCATATAACGCGAGCTAAAGATGACAGCTGTATAATACAGAGCAAAATTACACACAAGCTTAAATCACTGCAGACAAAGGTAGTGACTGGACTCATTCTTCATGGATTTTTTCAGTAATTGTTGTTAATCTCTGTAGTGTGTAGCTGATTTCAATACAGCCAATCAAATCTTACATAAAGCAGTAATGTCATTGTTCTATCACAGGCAGAGCAGACGGACAGCAGCATGCCACACCCTTTGAACAACAACAACAGACATTAGCTTCACTGTTAAAGTCTCCTTCTCATCTAACTTACAAACACACGTCATGTCCTGCATCTCAGCTTATTGAACGAGCGACCAAACAAACATTCACCGGGGAAAAGTGCACTGCTAACGTCAGTTGGGACACTCGATAGCTAATTAGCTGCACAGCTGCAGCACATTAAAAAGCAGGTAAACGTCAAGTCAGTTTTATCTATATAGTCCAATATCACAAATCACAAATTTGCCTCAGGGGACTTTACAATCTGTACAGCATACAACACCCTCTGTCCTTAGATCCTCAATTCGGATGAGGAAAAACTCCCCAAAAATACAATTTTAATAGGGAAAAACTGTCTGTAAGCTCAGGAAGAGCAACAGAGGAGGGATCCCTCTCGCAGGGTGAACAGACATGCACAGATGCCGTGTGTACAGAACAGACCGACATAGTAAAATTACAGTATGGACAATCAGGATGATAAAATTATAAATAGGTTGTAAGATACATGAAAAATGGATCTGGGGGGACATTGAGCACTTTTAGGTGTCGTCAAACAGACCTGAGCCACATGACTTCCTCTCCGCCATGGAGATCTGGAAGAAGACAAACTACACGAACACACAAGAGGCAAAACTCAAGCACACCTTTCACACAGGTAGGGGAAAGATACAGACACACAAGCTCAACTTTGTTCATTTTGTCCCTCATTCTCTACAGTGACACGCCCTTCCAGCTGGCTGAGAGGAAAAGGAGCATTTATAATATTTCCCCAAAGACCTTTTTGCTTCCATTTAATAATAATAAAAAAAATATAACAATACATTTAAAAACACATTGGCATTATTTTTGACTACACAAAGGGGTGACTAAATGTGACTTCAGTTGGACTTTAATGTTTGAGGCTGTAGCGGTGTTGTAGTATTGGATTGCATTATCTTCCACAGTTGTTCATGTTATTCTGTCCGCCCCCTGATGTGATGTAGCCTACCTGAGTGAAAATACAAAGGTGCTGTCACAGTACAGTTTAATGTTTAAAAGTCACTGCTAATGGAGCTTTTTTTCAAGAAATCACAGCTTGAATAGTGACCTTAGTGTTTTCTGCTTGGACCTCGAGCTGCTCTGTGTGAAACACACAGCCGCAGGTACAAACACACAGAAGAGAAACACACGACTTTCATCTTTCCATGTGCCTTGCAGTCACGACAACTGTGGTCAAAACCGGGAGGGGTTACAGGTTTTCATCTCTCCCCAGGCCTTCTGCTCCAGCCGAAAAAGAAGAGCTGAATGTCAAACAGACTCTGGAGGTCAGGCTGCAGAGCCAGAAGATTTCTCTTGGAAACTAAACAAAAAGACTTTGAATTTCATTCAATGTGGAGGGAAAAAAAAGAGTGAGAATTTAACTTTTTTGTAGGTGTGAAAAAGGAAGATGACGGTGTGCTTTCCCGTTTGTTGCTTTTGTCTTGGATCGGAAATGTAGAAAAAAAAACTGACTTTCAGACGTTGTCCTATGTAAAGAGGTATTCTTGTTAATGATACAGCTTCTGTATATTTTTCATTAAGGGGAGGCTTTGTGGCTTTGTTTGGGCAGCAAGAGCGAGAGACTGAGCTTGAAAGCGTCTGTCTTACGCCAAAAACAATAGGTTATTAAATGGAGAGCACGAACTTGTTTCTCCATGACATTGTCTTACTTCTTTCTGTTTTGTGGATTTCTGGCTTTTCTTCAGCATGCATATTATTAATTTCTCTTTTCCAAATTCCTTCAAATGTAATCAAAATGCTTTAAAAAGGTGTCCTTCAACTCTGTGTGCTCCCGCGAGGTGCGTAAACGCTGCAGTTCAGGCTGCGCATGTGTACTGCAGAGAAATGCTGTACAAAGCAAAATAACAGGAATATTTAGTATTTTATAATAAGTTTTTTGGTTTTCTTGCTTATTTGATTAGTCATTTCAAGATGAAAGCTGGAAAAGGCACAATCATTTTCCTTTCTTTAAACCTACAAAAAACTAAATTTTACAGATTGAATTAAATAACTAAATGAACAGATGATACACAGACTTCTACCGTAAAATACAAGATGCCAAATTCAACAAAAACTCCAAATTACCGAACTGTCTGGTATTTTGGCTTATCTTCAATGTGGTGCATAGCCATCTCCATTTACTGATAAACATGGTGAAATGCGGTTGAAAGCTTTAGGAAAAGCTAGTAAGTGGACCTTGAGTTGCAAGTTACTTTGTCCCAAGACTGACCTTTCACACACAAACAAAACCAGTTGTGTTTTAGGAATCACCCAAGGAGATCAGGCTCTGTTTAACATTTAAAAGGGTCTGGGGAAGTTATTACCTTTCTCCTACTGTATACACTATAGCAGGATTAAGCTTAACCAGCATTTTAATGGGAAACCACAAGGGAGCTAACAGTGTGCCTTATCCATAATAAGCCTTTCAGCATCCTTGCAGGATCCAGCATGGTAACTGTGACAAACTACAAGGAGGCCAAGCGGACACTGCACCAGACTAAATAACTATTATTTTCATCCTGAGACAAATGTTTTCTTTAGTTTTATCTATGTGTTTTTGCAAGTAAAGTAACAATTTGGGGTTTTTTTGTGCCTTTTTTTGGATAGTGGAAAGAAGAGTGTGACAGGAAATGAGGGGAGCGAAAGAAGGGATAACAAGCAACGCAGGTCCCAAACCAGACGCCACCAGGTTGCCCAAACAACTTGTTAACGCATGCTCATGTACAATTATATTTCTTCAGTTTTAGTGTGTAAAACTTCATGACTGGGAAAGTTTAGAGGGAGTATGACACTTTCTAATAAATCTTACTCATCCAAATATTTTATTTGCTTAAAAACAAAATTAACATAAAACAATTTTCCAATTAATGATCTTCAGTAGATGCTTACTACCTTGCCTAATGTTTTTAAGCAGTATCTGACAAAGAAGCTCATTACTGTTACACATTCATTTACACATACAGTGCTCTACTGTATACATAATGTGGTGGAGTGGCGTGTATTGTTGTCTGCCATGGCTTCTTTTCTGATACTACCTCTTGGAGGGGTGCAAAAGTCAGGAATTTTTCATCTCCTACACATAGTGGCTTTAAAGAAATGACAAAATTACAAGGAAAATAAACAAAACATGTTGTAAAGGTAAGTAGCACGTAGATGCACATCATAAACCAGCTTGGTTGGTGCAGATTCAGCTCCTAGTGTTAAACGGTGTGCCTGAGGACGTGGATATCACAATAAGGATGCAGTACAGGCCATCAAAACACTGGAGTGAATACAGAAAACAGATAAGCACAGCCCCAGATGAACAGTGTTATTGTGCTGTGTGGAAGATGCCACACCAGAGATCTCATACGGGCATACAGATAAATGATGCCTCAGGGTGGAGGTGCTGCCTGCAAACAAGTGGTACTCACTGGGGGTATGAACACTACAGAATATGTTGGAGCCAAACTATCTAGATGACTGAAAGAGGGAGTTAAAACAATGGTTGATTGTGGTTCTTATGTACTGGAGGTAAAGTCCAGGGGAACTCACCAGACCCATCATCAGAGCAGTGGCAGCAGAAAAGTAATTAGACCTTCCCCTGAGAGCATTTCCCCATTAATTGGAATTACTCAAGGATGTCATTGTAGTCAGAGGTCAGAGGGAGGGTGAAAAAGAGCCAATCAAAAGAAGTAAAAGACAAAGGTTAAAAATACACCTATATTAATTAGTATGGCATTAAATGCATTTTTTATGCACTGAGGCTTATCTTGAACTCATTTTTAAATGTATCAGTAGTTTAGCTGGAAATGTATGCAAATATGTAAGTACACATGAGTGCAGGTATCATGTTTGATGTTTTTTGCTCAGCTATTTGATGAGTAATTTCTTTATTGAAATTTTGAAGTGAAGTGTCACCGTGCTCGAGATGCTAAGCCACAACCAGGCTCCTGTGTAAATGCCACTGATTCAAACACCAATAATTTTAAATAACTTATGCGTGCCCTGTGCGGGTTTAAATGGCCCCATCACTCATTCTTCATCCCAGGCCAGACCATCCTCTCTTACATCATCTTCCACAGTATAAAACCTAATCAGAGACAGTCATTTATCCTGCTGAAGGAATATGACTGGACTGAAAGTGCTCTGTGTGCAGGTACACCGCACACTCATATATAATGCCTATCAAACTGCTCATTAATATTGTGAAGCTATTTCCAGCTTCCCTCACGAGGGTTCTTATGCTAACGTGCACAGTATGCACATGCTTTGTTTGGCAGATGGGGTTGGAGATGGTGACCCAAGATAGTAAAAGCACCACATATTTTTGGACAAAGTTTTGGACTTCTCATGCCAGATTATAAAAACAGATGATATCATGAAAGCCCATAAACGGCGATGATGTGAACCTCATGGTAGCTATTATTACCCAACGATTTATCACTTGCATTTTTTTAACATGTAAAGAGACAAGGAAGACAAAATTTGCACAAACTTGCTGTCAAGAAAAAGATCATAACTACTGTACTTGTAGGCTATCCTGAACAATGAAAGTACTTTCCATTTACACCACACTGTTCCGTCATGTAACCGTGCGTTAGTTTGAAGCTGCAGATTAAACAGATGGCAGACAACTGCGCAGAAAAAAGATATAATTTGTTGGCTCAGTGACCTAAACCCTGACTCCAGTATGGTAGTGGATGTCTTCATTTAATATATGCAGATGGGAACAAGAGACTGCACATAGAAGAAAATAAGTGGAGTCGTTGTGTTATGAAATGTTTCATGGGGATGATTAATTGAGGGATACCCTCTGCACCATTGACTGGGTCTGTCTGTTGCTTGTGTTTTCACGTTTTACCATATGCATGCTCATACTTTTTTTTTCCTGATTGGGATGCCAGTGTAGGATTTAGTGTGTGTAAAAAATTAAACCATCCACATTTGAGATGTTGAAGCGAAGGACGCCTTTCCTGCATAGGTGTAAGGTATTTGAATCCAGTAATTGAAGTGATCTCATTGGTGCGTGGCTGGGTGGTTTCTCTATAAAAGGCGGGTGAGCGGGACAGGTGCACAGACAGCCTTCCTGACGTCAAGCAGAGAGATGCCTGGATGATCGTGTGGCAGGAGCACAATGAAAGTAAGCCCCTTTGATTTTAAAGAACTGTGAAGCCTGGCCGGGTTTTTTCACTAAACTCACCATAAATTAGATGAATGCCGAGGTTGCCACGGATGTGTTTACGAGGCAATAGGTTTGAGGACCCAAATGCAGACTCTGAGGCAGAGCAGGTCGAAGAAAAAGGACTTGTGTCAATCAGTGTTCAAATGAACAGGCTTACTGTCAGGCACGAGATGAAACAAGCAAAGAAATCCAGAGGGGCAAGGCAGACAGGTCATAAACACAAGCAGCAGACAGATGGCTGAAATGCAAGTGGACAAACTGGCAAAGGAAAAGGGCTGGTGAGCTGGTTATAAACCCTGAAGGACTGATGAGATAATGAGAGGCAGGTGTGCCAGCAGGTGGGGATGATTTGGGATTGTGGACAGGTGAGCAGGTGTATGTGGGAGTCGGGTGACCAGGGTTGGTGGGAAAATCCGAGGGCATCTGGTGGACAGGTGGAGAATGGCAGGTCTGGATAGTTCCTCAGCGATGCTTGGGCCTGGGGGATGTGAGAAGCGGATGGAGGCAGGGACAGGGGGCAACGAGAAAACAGGGCAGATGGGTGCAGCAACTCTGGAGGGCAGCCCAGATGCCGGCACCGTGGATGGGACTGCTCTAGAGGACGGCGTGAGAGACATCGAGACCGGATAGGGCTGGGCCGGAGGTTGGGGAAAGGCGGCTGGACGGGCAGCCAGCTGTATACAGGTTCACTGGATACCAGAGCAGAAGGTCGGCAACTAGAGTTCAGGGGCATCTTTAGCAGCGGCGACTGACTGTGGCTCAGGGCAGGCGGATGACTGACAGGCGGCGGAGGCTCTGAGGAGCTGGGCAATGGAGGCTGGATATTAGGTGTTGGGTGACCTTTCTACTTGCTGGATGGATTTATTTCTTAAGAATGTGTACGGATTGCATTTACCCCTGACTGACATCCAATCACAATGCGAGCCTGACCACCTCCAAATTTTATTTATTTAAAAAAAAAAAAAATCCAGATACAGATCGTATGTTAATGCCAGGTGTAAATGGGGTATTTAAGTCAACCCTTTTTGAAGCATTTAGTTTGTGATAGAATGTGTATATTTATTGGAAACCTTGCCAATTAAAAGATTCTTCAGAAATATAAAGCCAATATACATGGTAAACTTTGGTCTAGTTGTCTAATTCCCTTTTTTCTATTTCCACAAGCATCAACTCAAATATCAGATTCAGCTCTTGATGAAATCCCAAGTTAGAGCCTGATCTCCCAAGATACATCCCAAATTAATTATTCTAGTCTTCATCCTTGAAGCTGTCTCTTAAAACATACTGTTTTAAAATACATTCATTAACCATTTAATGATGCTTATTCAGGTCCAGCTTGAGGTGGCAGCAGGATAAGCATGGAGACGTCTTTTTGTCCCCAGCCACATGCTGCAGCATTTTTCTGGGGGATCCTGAGGCATTCCCAGGCCTGATGGGATATATAACCCCTGCAGTGTGTTCTGTTTCAGTCCCAGGCTCTTCTCCCTGTTGGTCTGATCCAGAATACCTCTACAAGTACCTCTTCCTCTACCTCTATACCTCATCCTGATCAGACCTGTGTCAAGAACTCACAGCCAATCTCAATTGTTCTTGATGTTTTTATTATTATTATTGTTCTGCTATGACTGAGCTTTCCCCTATGTGCAACAGGAACTACAATAAAGTGTATACTGACAATGATACAAGAAAATTAATAAGACGGGAAACATGATGAGGTAGAAGCATGCATAGGTTGCCACTGCCACATTAAACAGATACAGACAGCTGAGCACACACTGCTACACTAAGCAGGACCAACACACTCAGAGGATCCTTATGTAAGCAACACACACTGTCATATAGACAGCAGACAGGCAGTGACTGTAATGATGCAGCCACAGACTGGGTTCACATCAGTCAGTGGCTATATTAATGCTGTGTGTAGAAGGAGGTAAGGAAAGCGGCTGTCAGCCCCAAAGTAGACAGGGATAGGGTTGGTTATATGACAGTGACAATAGATTGCTTTTGAGTTTGGGGTTTGAAGATTTTCGGTTTTGAAGAATTAGCTTGAGGAAGTTGGCTCCAGAGTTATGGAGCTTGGCAGGAAAATGTTCTGCTGCCTCCTTATTTTTCTTCTTGATTCTTGAGACAGCAAGAAAAATGAGATCCTCTCAGGACATGAGGGGACGGGGAGGTCAGATAAATAGGATGGTGAGCACTTGCAATGATTTACACATTACTGAAGCGGTTTAAAGGGAACTCTAGCTTCATTTGGTGGTAAAGGTGTTCAGTGCACGTACAAACAAATCCTCAAGCAGAACTGCCCATACTGAGTCATTATTCACTGATCGAATCAGTAACCTTTTACATTGAATCTTCCCTCACAGGTGCCTAAAAGCACAGTTTTAATCTCAGCAGTGATTTACGCAGGGATGGAAAGAGTACTACTGTTCTATTCAAGTAAAATTACTTGTGAAAAAATTTACTCGGATAAAAGTAAAAAGTAGGTCAGTTAAAATATACTGTTACATTTTTAAAGGGGGTGTATATGTAAGTAGGGACAATGTAGGGATAATGCCCAACAATGTGTCCATTATCAGGAATTAATGGATGACGGGGAGGCCAAAACCGTCCTACATCACCCTGTCGAGGTTTATTTCCGCAATAATGACCTGCTCGCCGTACATTATCCGTTGCGTAGAAGTCAACGTTGGAGGATGCACCATGAGCATTTAGCATTTCGTTTTTAGCCAGACCCAGCATGCAAATTTCGGTCACACAACATTGTGGCTGTGTTTGAGCTGGTTCACTTATTATGCTCACCAGGTGGTGCATTATATCAGTGAATAATTGTTCATTGGCCTAGATCAGATAATCAATCTCTGAAGCTGATGATGCTACAAAATGTTTAAAAAAAAAAAAAAAAAAAAGGAATCTAAATCAATGCAGCAGAACTGGAGATGTTAGGCTAGTTCGAGATGAACTGCACCTCATCTGGAAAGTGAACGAGATCAGATGGTAGCAGCAGGGAGCGGTGACAAGCAGCTGCAGCCAAGTCAGACAGTTTCTAGCAGCCTTCAAAGAATATACAGGAAGTCACAGATATTTATTTACATCTTGTTGGATCCACCTGTAGGCCACCTGTAGTTTGCAGATCACGTTCAAATGGTTGAAATAAATTATCAACCACACAAGATATGTTTAACAAATTAAACCTTCATTGCACAACATATAGCTTACAATCTACAATTACACAGAAAATTGTGTTTGTGGTCAAAACTAAGAGCCCGTCAGCATTCTGATCAGGCGACAGCCAGGCGACCCCCTGGGTCTTGCAGTCGGTGGAGAGCAGCTGCGGCGCCTGGCTCCAAAAACTGCGGCCGCCTCGATCTCGTGAGGTTATTGTTGCCCAAGTGTGCATGACGTCAGAGCAAGTTGGGATCAAGTCAGACACAAATCTAAACGGCATGCATTGTGCGGCGATCACCGGTGATCAATTCTGCGCAGGCCTATTGTCTTTTTTTATTCCAAGCATTCTTGTTCCTTGTCAGAACATGGCGACTACATTACCCACAATGCAACTTGACCTCCAACAATTCGTTCAGAGATTCAAGTGTGTTATGCTAGTACAGACTAATGTATTCTCAAGCCACTAGCCTCAAGCAGAGATGAGGAGCGGGCTACAGAGGTCTGGTAAGTCACACTTCTGACTCCACACCTCCAGATCTTTTTTCATTTTCAAACTTTTCAGCCCCAACCGACGCTGACTCAAGTGATATCACTTGAGGCAAATGCTTCATACAACTTCTCTCACGTATGCAGTTGTACTCCCAAAGACCTGTAAACAGACTCTGATGTGTGGTGGAGTGCTGCTGTAAACTTTCTACTGAGCTCAAGTTCAGTTTTTTTTTTTAACACAATCACTGTTTGTTCAAATGGCTTAGATTGTAAAAAATAATTACCTAGTCTTTAAATCATCAAACTGAACAAAACAAGCCAATTTGTAATTTTCTATTTAGGAGCCAGTTGAAATAGGTAACATTTTGTGTGATCTCATAACATTTGGTAGCTTTAATTAATATTCTAGCAGCAGCATGTTTTTGTGAGTTTTTAATTATGGGAGTTTGAATATTAAAGTTTGGTAGGTGAGGTAACAAATGAAACAAAGGCATGTGCAAAAGTTTCTGAATTGGCCACTTGAACCAAACATAGAATTCTTGTCATAGTAGACGAGAGAAGTGGATGTAAGGGATATGCTATGAATTGCAAATGTGGGGATCAACTGTAATGCGACATATGTTTAATAAAATCTTTGGGTTTTTCAGTGGACGGGACTCGGGGGGGGGGGATACTGTCACAGTTGCAGACGATGGACACGAGGCAATCTCAGAGGGTTTAATGATCACCAGGGAACGCAGGAAACATGACAATGAACCGACAGAAAACAAAGGGAAAACACAGGCATATATAGGGGAAGGGCTAACAAGGAAATCAAACACAGGTGAGTAACAGAAAACAGGTGAAAACACTCAAGGGCAGAAACACGAGGGCAGGAACACACTGGAAACATGAGACAAGACCAAACTTTAAAATAAAACAAGAACATGACAGATGCATCTCTAAAGTCACCCAACCCACTCATGCCCAACAAGACCTTGCTATATCAGAACTAAATGGGAAGAAGCAAAAAGTCTCTGAAAGATGACACTGACAATGCAGACATCATAATCACATGTCAAAGATGGACACAAAATGACACTAAGACAGTGTTAATCTTTATGAAGACAGTATTATTATGTATAAAACACAGTGTAGTCTTCCAGATAATTCATCATTAATTTCAACCAAAGGAAGCAGCCAAACAGTTTTCAGAGGGAGCTGAAAATAAAACAAGAGAGGGTACAAAAATGCAAAATACCAGCTGCAGCAAAATGGAAACTGTGAATGCATGAATTTTACTGTATGCAGCCCAGATCCAGGCAGCAAAGGATAAATGGATACGACAAATGCGCCTCTGTTTTGCACTGGAGTATGTGCTGAGGCAAGAACAAGCCAGTGCTATAACAGTAAAATATAAATCTGTTGAAATGATACACAGATGCTTTATGGAGGGGGACAGGCAAACATGCAGGACCATCTCATGAAACTAGTTCAACAAAGTCGGGGTATTTCTGTGATTGTAGCCTACTGAAAACTGTTAAGCAGACAGCAAAAGTGGGACACATGGGAGAGACGTGGATCAGCAACACTGTTTGTAAAGAAGAACAAATAATGATTATAATGAATAAATATGAGCAACACCAAATTGTAGCAGCAAAAAGTAACAGCGCCTGCTGCCAAGCTCCAAAAAGATAGCTAGAGGAAAACTGCATGTGTAAGTAAATAGGCTTATCACTGCCAGGTCATTAAAGCACTATGGGGATTTTTCATTAATACAGTATGATGTCTTCACACTGAGGCGGTGGAAGGATTTTCAATTCACAAAGCTTTGCTTTGCTCTGTGTCCCCTAAAAGCTGCACTGATGTTAATATGAGTGCAATCTATTGCTTCAGTCACTCTCAAGAGGAATTTCAGCACATTTACTAATATACAACAGTACATTTCATTCAGTAAATACACTCAACTAGTATGACTCTTTTGTTGTCTGAAAAAACATTCATATTTGTCACAAATCATAATGTTACCTCCTTCATCCACAGGACTCTGGTGATATTGATGCCCCACTTTTCCACAGAGTTCATTGCATTTTCTATATTTTGATCCCCACAGCCTGAGCAGGTTAGCTGAGCTTCAAACTGAGTCATTGTCATGAGACAGAAAAGCCAGCGCTAAGCCTAACTTTAGCTTGGTAACCCACAAATCCTGCTGCGTGAGAAAGGCCCTTGAAAACAAAATCTTAATGTCACATCTAATCCATCCCCCAAAGTTCTTTTCAACTAAGCTTCTTCATGTACCCACTTGCACTGCAAAGTTGAACTCTCTTCATCCTTCATAGCCCTGACTTTTACTCATATATGCTTTACGTGAATGTTTACCAACTGTGGCTGCAAATTAAAATTGAACAGTTTGTAGTTTATATCCTTAAATAACCCTTACAAGACAAAAGGCTTGTTGAAGGATATGAATAAATGGAGAAAGACAAATCATTGAACTGGATATATACAGTAAAACACTAAAATAACACCAATGGATAGCAAAACAGCTGTGAAACGACATCCTGCAGAGTTGCATCTGAATACAAAGACAAAAATAATACACTGAGATAAATTATCCATATCTCATTTTAAGTTCACAGTCCAAGGTCAGCAGAAAATGACTTTCTACCACAGAAATGAAAGTGAAATTATTTGATCGATTTTCTTTCAACTCCATGTCATATTGAATTCAGAAATATTGTCGCACTATAGAGTATTTTAGGTTAGGCTGTTGTGTGTCAGATTCAATAATATTCCCCTCCAGTGATGAAGAAACCACCTCTCCAGCTGTCACAATAAACAATGGCCCCTGGTGGAACCACCCCACTGACCTCTAACTCAACTTTTTTCTGCGCACAAAGTCTTCTCTGTTTCTTTATCAGTTCACACAGACTCATACACTGTCCTTATTAACATACCAAAATGCCTGAGTCACGTAAGATACATCTGCTCTTCTCTAATCTCACTCAGTGCAGGTGTAGTAACATGATGCGGATCAGATTAGTCTTGTGTCTGTATCTGTTCTTATCTAAGACAGGTGTGCCATTCATACGGCAGTAATCATGTAGCTATGGAAGTGAGACTTTTAGAAACAACTACTAAAAGAATGCTTCTGTTTTAAGGCCCATGGTACATTGCAGTACCCATATACTGTATATGCCATTTTGGGTTGTTTCGGGTGAAAGGTGATCAGCTCTTATTGTTGGTGGCAGGTTAAAAAGACTCAATCATGAAGCTGAATGTGCATGCCAGAGAAAAAGTGTCAATCAAGAGAGAAACTTGGTAAAATCTTTGGCCGTCATTTGTGGACCCAACAGGCAACTAAAGACAGACAACTATGACAGCGTCAGAAATTTAGGACCAAATTCTCACAATGTGACTGCTGCTACAACCCACGTCTACAAACCAACAGAATTCAGATACTCAGATAAAATAAAACATGAGAGTGACGCAGACAGATGACTGGTTTTGTGCTAATTAGCTAATGATAGCATGCTATGGAAAACATTGTACATAACTTCTAAACATCAGCATGTTAGCATTATCATTGTGACTATATTATCATGCAGATGTTTGCATTTAGCTTATAGCACCACTGTGCAGTACAGCCTGTTCACATCACAGTGCTGTTATTGACCAGACATAACAGATATTTTACAGTCTGACACTGATTGTGACCATGATTTTATTAGACCCATCTCGCAGTGTGATGTGCAGTGAAACTGAAGGGTCGCTGTTGTCACACAGTGAATTGGGGCTTTTAAGAGGGAAACGTGAGACAAATGTTTATATGCAGTATACATGGATATGATTTTTACATTTCATCTAGAGAAACAGACATAGAGGGAGTGAAAATATACAAACTTTATATCGATATTTTAATTATACACTAAAACTTAAAAGCAAGATGACGGTTTTTCCCTTCATGTCTTACTGGTGGATTTGCTGCTTTTTCTATTCAAGCGGTGCATCTGTGAGGGCTTGTGCTCAAAGCCTTTCTGCTCTTATCTCCACCCTGAGCCCAGGATAAGACAGGACAGGACTTGCTGTTTTAAGTTGGTCCCGCTGTTTGGCTCTTTGCCTATATCCTGTGCTGACCTGGAAATGAAAAGCACGGAGTGAGGGCTCTGGAGAGATGACAGAGCTGTGTCCCCGTCTTCCTGGCAGAGCTGATCTTTTATGCCGCTTTGACTCTCTTTAGCTGTCAATCTGCTCTCCCTCCAACAGAAAACTGTCTGTTCTTGCCTTCTCCTAATTGTGTCTCTTAAGCTTAACTTAGTCATAACATATTGATGCATGGCATCGTGGTGGTTATGAGCATGGACAGCCTTGACTGCTCTGACAGCTTGGTGCTTAACAAGCTCATGCCTCAGATGCCCTGTAGTGAATTGAAGTTTTTTTTTTTTCTTGATCCTTGTCCGGCAAGATATTTCCAGTCCAGCTTAGGTGTAGTGTTTGCACAGCATGGCCATACTTCTCTGCGATCACTGGCATTTAGGAATCAGTTTTCCCTGGAACATTTTCACGCTATCAGGGGCTTAATAACACCTTAAGCTAGGAAGGAAATGTGTGTCATTAGCACGCAAAGGATGAAGCTGGCAATAACCTGCTTATTAGAGATAAGTAGGTAGGTAGGTAAATAAATAGATATTTAAATCGATAATTTGAGAGCAAGGTGTGCCATATGGAAACATCAGTGGCTAATTTCCGTAGCTCATAAACCCCTCAATTACTGTGGAAATATGTTAATATGGATACTGCTTCTCTCAACCTGACAAAAATATTACAAACTCAGTAATTAGGGGAGACAGAACCTGCCTTTCTGATATGACATTACATCCACCAGATTACATGCAGATTCCACTGCATCTACCAGGTAATGACTGGCTGAAATATCAGAGAGATGAGCATTCTGAAAAACACACAGAAGTGTAAAAGACTTGATTTTTCCAGTGTGAAAAGAGATGAAGAAACCAAGAAATGCCTAAATTATGATGGAATGAGGACTGAGATCATCAGAAGAATAATTTAAACAGAAATATTTATTTCAGTTCTTTAAAAAAAAGTAACTAACTAAAATAATTTTACTCACTGCTTAACAAATGTCCCTGTAAACTAATGGAGCAAAAACCTATGGGAACTAACCAACAAGTGCTCCAAGACACATTTGTCCATGTCCTCTAGAATGACACATAGAAGTGTTTTCTGATCTGACGCAGACGGCTTTGTCACTTGAATGTAAACAAATGTCGTTTTGAAGTGACTGCTGCTTCTTCTTGGCAGGACGGTCTCAAACTAACAACTGAAAAAAAAGTTCATGCCACCTTAGTTGTGTGAATATTTCAAGGTCAAACGCATTCAAATTCATTCTCCCTATAGAGTAACTTAGAAATCAAGCCATTATGTGACATGACGTGTTGCACTCTTCACCCTGGAAGTTAAGCATGTCCCTTTGCACAGGGCTGCAGGCCTAATAACTGGTTTAAGAGACTGTACAGGATAAGCACCTCGACTTTCTGTGCTTACAGTGCAGAACAAGGACTAGACTACTGATATCACTGGGTTTCCAACCTGTGAGTCTCTCGAGATTCAGCCTCTGACTGAATTTCTGATAAAACCGTTTGGTTTTCGATTGCCTGTTTCTTTGTCCTGATTATTAACTTATCTTTCAGTGTGTAGCTGTCTCATTCTTGAGGTGATAATGTAGTTTCAGTGTCCTTTTGTAGACCAGACGCTGTCTCTGTGGAGGTTACTCTCCCCTCAGTTTCTTCCCACAATCTAAATAACCACAAACACGCATATGAAAGTCTTAATTCCAGAGAGTTATCATTGGGAGTAATTATCTGGGTTAGTCCCATTATGGATTTTTTTAGGGTGTTATCCTGCTTTCTGCACAGCTTGTACTGGTTGCCAGCCAGTTTGTACTTCAGTCACCTGTACCTGAAAAGGGAAAGGAAAACCGTTTATTCTTTCTGCAAAGTGTTCTCATAATGGACAAAAAAAACATTGCAATTACTGAAATGACATAAATGATCATAATAAAGGGAACATATCAAGATAATAAAATGTGTGAAACAGCATCTCGGGTTTTTAGACCATTCAGTGTGCTCTGTAATGCATGAATGCAATATGATGAACCTCAAAGGGTCTGTCCTTACATTAATATTATTCTCAATACGTGCATTGCCCTTGAGGCATACCATGTATACAGTAAACATGATATTGGTTTCTGTTGCTGCAAGGACGACACTCAGCTGTAACTCCCCATTAACCCTAATAGCGGAAATCAATGTGACACTCTCCACAGCTGTCTTTAGCGTCTCAGACACTCAAATTCAGTAATAAAAAATGTTCACAATGTGGGATCAAAAGAGCTTAATCTAAGTAGTGATACCTAAACTAGAAATGAACTACTAAATAAAAGTAAATATTGGCCGATCTCAACAATTACTGGTCAGTTGTAATTGCCATGATATTTGGTATGGACATTCATGGCTCCAAAAATATTATTTGTAATTTTATTGACCCCTTGACCTTTTGCATGTCAGGTCAGACATCCCCTTGACCAACACTTGAAATGTTATTTCAGAAACTATTGGATTTACATGACATTTGTTGCGGGTATTCATGGTTTCCTGACCTTTCCTCTGGACCTACTGCTGTCAGGCTGAAATGTCCACGTTCTCGAAAAATATGAAAAACCTAAAGAGTGGATTGCACTGAAATTTACTGAGCTCCTTTACTCTTTCACAAGATGAACTCTTTCCAATTTGAAGACTACGTGAGCTTTCCTCTGGCACCATCCTCAGGTCAAAGAAATACAATTTGTTGAGCACATTCATGCTCCCAGTGGGAATAAACCCATTTGATTTTCATGATGATGTGGCCTTTCCTCTAGCACTATACTCTCAGAGCAAAATTTACATTTTCAGCTGCACGGGGTCATAACAATGAACAATAAAGGCTGCAACCTAGCAGGATTTTAGACTTTTTTATTACATCTGTATTTTAACCACTCTGTTCTATTATCTGAAAACGAAAACTTTCACTGTGGAGTGTGTTGATGTTTATTAAACTCGTAAACTTGTAAACTACAATATCCTACTTGCTGTATTCTCATTGTTTTGTCTTTGTGTTGCTCCACAGTACATGAAGCCACCAAACATCCACCTGTCTATCATGTTTCTATTCTTCTATTCGGTCTGTGTATTTATTGACTCAATTTATATCACAGTCTGTTTCTTAGCCTTATCCATTTTCACAGAGGAATCAAATTCCTGATCCAAACCTTAATTCAAAAAGGTTCTGCTTTGACTTTATAATGCTGCTGTAACAGTCCAAACACAACGAGAGACTGTGAAGCATTAAGCAGGAGTCGATGGCTTCGGGTCAACGGAGGCCGAACTCAATATGATCCACATGCAGATTTTGAGAAAAACAGCTCAGTGTCGGTCAGCCGACAAAGAGTCAAGGGGAGTGACTTTCCATCTGAATATCTTCCTCCACTATGGGCTGCTCGGCCCAGACGAAGAAGTAAACACCAACTCGTCTTCCTGGATGATGATGATGAACACAACACGTCAGAAAAGGTGGAATTGGTTTGAGTGTGCTGTTGGCTTGAACATTTTAAGACCATGCACAGAAAATCTTTTTCTGCACTTTTCTTATCTTACCACAACTGAGGCATGAGCCAGGATTTGACGAACACAGCTTTGTGTTTTCCTGGGCAAAGCAGGTGGTGCAAATATTATTACCGTTTCCACAGGGACCACAACTGTTTGGCCAGGTCTTGCAAACTCTTCTAGTCTGGTCTACCTTCATATACTATTATTCAAAAGAAATAAAAGGGACCTCTGATTGAACCTGCATTCATTTATTTTTGGCCACTTAGGCAGGTTCAACAAGTTGTAAACGCAATTTCGACACATTATCAACTGAGTGTTATGGCGACCAATGTTAGCAAACAGTTAGCTACTGTATTTACACTCCAGCAAACACAGGTCAACATTTGCGTTAATTTGGATCATTGTCACTCTTCTTTTAGCTCTGTTTTGGTCTCCACCAATTCCTGATGGAAATATCTGGTTCTTTAGCTGCTAAATGCTCCACATTCACCAGCTAGTCGCTAAGTTTGTCTGATTACTGGATAGGCAGTGTACAGTGGGTTTTAGAGCTTTTTCTCTGAAAACGGCTGCCTGCTGCGTAAAACCAAAACAATTAGCTGAAAACTGCTAAAACACTATAAGCGGAGGGGAACTGCAGAGTAATTCTCTGTAATTTTGTCACTACGAGCGACCCCTTTCACATTACAAGTAGTCATTTCATCCATTGTTAATATAAAAAGACTAAAGCTGTGTCTCAGATCGCGTTCTTCTGTACTTACACGTGCTATGTTAAGTGCATAAGTGCATTCACACTGACAGTTATGGCAAAATGCAGTGCACTATGGTGTCAAAAAGTTTGACCGTGTGGAACGCTGCACACTTCTCAATGGTCGCCACCTTGGTTACGTAGCGAAAGAGGAGGGACCACCAACCTACAAAAATGGCGGCCGAGGTTGTAGTAATTAAAAGTACATTCTTTTTGATTCATTTTTAATAAAACAGAATTGACGTCAAGTGAGCAAACAATCCAAAATTCACGCACTATGCAAGTAAGTACATAGCGTACTGCAGGGAAGTGTCCTAACGGAAGTATCCAAATTGAGACACAGCATAAGAGTCTACAGCCATGCTGAGGATGCACTAACAATATATTGATCAAAAACACTAAAGATACCAGCTTTAAGATATAATTGCCTATAATACATACTGCTTTGTTTTTAATGTTACTGCATCACTCAAACCTTTATACAATCTCATGTTCAAGTCTTTTCAAGGTTTTTCCAGATGACTGCAACTACTCCTAATTTTCACACTATGGCTTACCCAGCCATTTGTTTCCCCAAATTAATTAGCTTTATTGAGGTTAGTTGCCCAGCCTCAGACACTGTGTGGTTTCTGTTAGGGACCAACGGGTGAATGGGGAAATGGTTTGGAAGGAAAAAAGCTGGCAGATAAAAACTGAACAATAGAATCCCTGAATGCAATTAAGCAAAAGAATTATAAGTCTCTGCAGAGAAAAAGAAATGTCCTGCCTCAGTAGATCCTCTGGTTCATGCAGGGAGAAAGAACTTTGGCGTTCTGATAAAGTAAAGCCTTTCATTCCTCTGTGCTGGGAGCTCCTGGTGTCCAAAAAATGAGGAGAATTTCAGACTTCATTTTCATGCTGGAGCTGCAAACTCAGTGTGCATGATATTAAGAACACCTTCTTCACACAGTGGTACTGTATTTTCCTCTCAAGACAGCGGGCGCTCTTTGAAAAAATGGATTTCACAAGATGTTCCACATGGATGCTGACAAATGCTGACCCATGTGCCTTTCATGTTTCTGCTAAATTTGCTCATGGTGGCTTCTCTGTCTCCATCTACAGATAATCAATTTGATTGCAAGCAAAGCCCCTGCATGTTAATTGAACCATTCCTGGAAAATGTCATCCTTGAGGAATGAGGAATTATCAGATTTACAGATTTATGAAACCGCTGTCATATTGGAATGCGGCTATAATTAGGCATGATGTTAAGATATGATGTTACATTTAAATGTTTCTCCATTATAATCAGACACATTATTATCACCAGCCTGTCAGTGAGTTGCAGAATGATACAGTTATGCACTGCATTTATCTTGAATTTCCCACAAATTGCCCCTTGAAAATGGAATTTATCAGAGTTGCATCTGATCTGCCACGCTAAAAGCAAAAATAGGACACAGTCAATCAAAATGTAAAAGAAACATTTCATTACACATCTCTCTCACTCCCACACAACTGGATTGATTTAAGACTAAATATTCCTTAATCTAACCAGCGGCAGAAGAAACCATAAACTCGGCCAACACTCACATCAATGACAGCTAAATCTCTCAGGTGAAACAGAAACAGGATAGTTGTTTGTGCAGGGTTGCTGTGTATGTGCTCTGTGTCTGGTTATGTTTATAGTGTAGCTCTGAGTGAAGCAAATATTATGCATTATACAGTAAGTGTTCCTTTTTGGAGTGATTTTGGATGATGCAGTTCCCTGAGATTGAATGGAAACCTGAGCCCCAAGTGTACTGTATGTGTGTGTGTGTGTGTGTGTGTGTGCCATTGTTTGTTTAGTTTTTTTCTCATTATTTTCATTTATTTCTTTATTTATTGTGGCTGATATAAACAAGAACACATCAAAAACAACACTACCTACACTGTAGCACAATGACTACATAATGTTGTGTGGGCTGCAGGGTACAAATGAGGTGTTTGGGGGGAAAACAGCTTGGAATTATTTGATTTCCAAATACACAGTAAGCAAAAAAACCAACATGGCCTGAGGGAAGAAATTACTGTAAATGAGAAGAGGACTCACGCAGCAATTAAGTTCTTACAGATTACAGGAAATTTGCTGACAATGCTGATTAGTTACAAAAGGTATGAATAATTAAAAGCCCTTTACAAGACATTAACTATGTGAGTAATTAAGTTTTGATTCATGACATGATCATTTTTTTCTCAAGAACCATAAAAGTGACACAGAAATATTGTTTGGTTGAGGGATGTTTATCAATATTTACTGAAAAACAATCAGTATTTTCTTCATTGAAACATCAAGAAAAAAGCCATCATTTCAAAGTTGTGAGTCGTATCAGGTTTTCATCTTCGGTTGTCACTGTTTGCACATCATCATTTATTCATCTTACTTTCTTTCGCACTTAGCAGACGACACATTTCAAGCAGAGAAGCAGATGTACAAGCTGATTGATGTGATATGTAGAACAGAAGCACACCATGCGTGGAACATTATATCCTAGAGTTTTGCATAGTTAGTCAGTTGGTGTAAGACAGATGTTGTCAGGAGGATGACATGACTTTGAAATGATCTCTTCTTGCTTCCCTTCTTGTTTGTAATTTAGAAATCATGTTGGCATAATTTGCAAAGTTTGATTCCTTCTGAGCATGAAAACACCTTTAAATAAATCTTGGACTGTTGGATTAAGCTGTAAATACCATTTGTATTCTGGAGCCCCGTGAACGCTAATGAACTTGAGCACAGAGAGGAAATATTATGAAAACAATCTCATGACTAATGTCTAATTTTTTCTTTAATTCCCTGCCCACACACAAAACATGCCAGTTTGATTAACATGCTTCTTCTAAACAAGATGTATCTGTGTATCATGTGCCCACAACTCTGCATTGTTAGCCTTGAAGTTCAATCAGGCATACAAACTAGGATATACACTATATAATTCACTGTTGACTTTATTGCTTTGTTTTCCTTTACATGGTTTCTGCAGCAACAGCAGGCTACAGTGTAGCGTGCAGTATTTATGAAAAGTTATTAGTAGTCCTGTCAGCTCTCAGTCTGTGACTTTGCTTTCTCTTTATTTAGTGTAGTGACAAAATGCTCTGTATTGACCCTGCTGTGTAAGAGGCACAATGAAACTCTGCAACACAAGCACACACACACACACACATACAGAGATGTGTTCTGTAAATCCTTTCCATACGCTGTGACCAGTACTATTCAGTGACACCTCACGAGCAGGACCCTATGAGAGAGGAAAGAGAGAAAAGGGAGAGGGAGTGTGGGCCACAGAAAACAGGAATAAACAGATATGCAGGTCAGGAAGGCCGTCATACAGCAGACATATGACAGGAAGAGGAGCGTTTGAGATGTGGTCCTGCTCCTGAGCTTCAAATTATTTCCATTTACAATGATTTGGTTGACAGCGAGGTAGTGTTTGCTCAACTCACTGGACAGAAGCTTCAGTTAAAGTAGCACACAACAGTAACCAGAACCAGGTAATAAATCCCAGCTCAAGATAACATCTACGACTTTGTTGCTACATTGCCTTGGCAACAGTGTTAGTGCAAACTCACTGAATAGATTTAAGGGTACTGTACTTCTGCAATGATGTATTAAACATCTTTCTCTCTCTATCGCTCTCGTGTTGTGACAACAAAGAATGGATGAACAAGAAAGTTGGAGAATTTGTGTTTGTTGCTTCAAAGGTTGACTAAGCCCATTAAATGGAGTGTAGCCAGCCGGTACTGCAGCCATTACCAGTGAAGGTTATCAACAACTGTGCCTGCTCTACCATCAGATCCTCTGTGCACTTGTCTCTTAATCAAAAAGCCCACAAACAATTTGAAATGGCTACATTTATATAACGCTTTCATCCAAAGCTTTTTGCCACTCTTTCACACACCGATGGCAGCAAGCTACCACACAAGGTGCTGGCCTGACCATCGGGAGCGATTGGGGGTTCAGTGTCTTGCCCAAGGACACTTTGACATGGAGACATGAGGAGGTGAAGATTGAACCACCAACCCTGTGATCAGTGAACGACCCGACCAGAAGTAAGTATTTAAAGTGGCAATAGACAACATTTTTTGCTTAAACTTATCATTATGTAAATGTTGATTGCACGATGTAATGGCTATAAAATAATGACACC